>OZ016501.1:16973455-17173455 GCA_963966595.1 Physocephala rufipes
TTAAAATGGCAATCGCCGAAGTGGAAGACTCAAGATACAAGAACATCGAACACCGTCAACGGCAGAAGCACACGGCACTCCAACACCGTTGCCATCGTCAAGACAAACAAAAACTAAAGATATTTTCTAAGTTCAGCAAAATCAAAAGGAAACGAAGTTCGGCAACGAAGGAAGTAAAGGAGTATGTGTGACAGTGTATGAGACGGCGACAGAAAGTCACGCAAAACAGGAAAGAGTGAATGAGTTAGAGAGAGAGAAGGTTGTTATTCCTCCGCCTTATACCATCAAAGTCTAGAAAATACCGATGCGTTTTGTCAACATTTTTACCACTAAGTTCAAAGTGTACTCCGTGTGATTAAAGTTGTTGTTGTTGTTGCTATTGTCGTTATTGCTGATGTTGCAGTTATTTCTCTTATTTTAGTAATGCAGTTGCTGTTATCGTCCTTTCCGTTGTTGACTCACAACGTGTTTATACGATAGCCGTTGTTCTGTCGTTACAATAGTTATTTGTTACTCTTTTTTCTCTATCTTCCATAAATTTCATTTGCATCATGTTGCCTGTCAATAACATACCGCCGTCGTCACTGTCGTCTCTCTTTAAAAGATTGCGGAATCAACTTAAAATTCTTATTTCCGTTTTGTTTCTCTCAATTTTTTTTCTTTTATACACTTTTGCAGTGTTTCAGTTTTTCATTTCTTTGCTTTCGTATTCCCGTTATAGCTTTTCACTATTATTCACTGTGACTGTTGTTGGATTTTTTTACTATCTCCACTCCTTTTTATCGTCTCATACTCTCGGCCGTTTCTGCACTCCAAATCGATTTAGTCGTAAGGATCTGTGTGATGTGCATCTGTGGTTATCACGATCACAATCGAAAGTGCGAAGGTATTGTCAAAAAATTCAGAGTGAATATTCTTTGTCAACTCAGGCTTTTTGGCTAAGGCTCAATTTCTTACGGTGCTGTTAAAATAAAACAACAAATTGATGCCACAAGTATTAGGTACGTTTTGCTTGTTTTTATGAGATTTCTTTAATAAATTTTTATATAATTTTTTGTACTGTTTTAATGTTTTTTATTGTAATCTCTGTTTCTAAAACTTCCGATTTTCAAATCAATTTTAATTCCTTTTTTCGTTCAAATATTAATTTACACGCGGGCCAATCAGCGTTTTAATTATGTGTGCGAGACAGGAAAAACGCATTCCCGATATCGATTTAAATCAAAACGATTGAAATCCGATAAAAATAGTTTTTCATATTGTTTTCGAACAAGTCAAATATGAGATTGCAAGACGACCCAATAGAATTTTATAACTTTGTCAGATATATTTTATCAAAAAGTAGGATAGTTTTGCCAAGAAGTTGATCGTTGAGGAATATTTGCTTTGCTCTTTTAAGAAAGTGTTTTTAAACTAGACAATATTTATTAATTTAGATCAAATCTCTTTATTCGATCGCAATACCTTCATTACATGTTTTTCTTTAGAATGCATTCAACAAAGAATCCGTTTAAGGGTGCGTGTCAGAACATGATACATCTATGTGTAACCGATGTGAAGTTAGCACATTTTTTGAGAACACTTTTTTGGAGACTATTAAAAATAGAGTTACCAACCCATCGCTGAAGGCCCTTGATTCAACTATTGGATTATGCCTCCGCTAACTTTTTCATATAGACATTCTCATTCACTGTTTCCTTGCTTACACAAGAGATGGAGCTACGCATGAAATGGATAGTTTTCTTGAAAAATGGCTGACGCTTGGGCATATATGTTCTATCATATGGATAAACTGAATATTTTATTGCATATACCAAGGGCGATTTTAAAATTTCTAAAATTTTTTATTTCCTCAGATGTTCTCGGATTGGATTAATATAATTAGTCATGATCCGAACGTTTTAAATGATCCAACACTCAACATATAGGTGAAAAGCTCTTGTATCCACATGCGAATATTTTGCAAACGTTACATTGTTTTATACGTACTTTACTAGGCAAATATTTTTGTTTGGAATAAAAATGGACTTGCATATTTTAAAACCCTATAGCGTAAAAGTAAAGACCAAGAGTATATGGAGAAATTTAAGTGAAATTATCTCATGGCGGCTTTTCAATGTAGCTTGAGTTAAAAAAATTACCAAAAGCAAGGGGAATTAAGAAAGAGCTTACGAGGGAACCTTTACTGCCATCGCACCTAATTGGAATCGAATGAAAAACATTTTTATAAATGATTTTTATAAACGATATATAATATTTTATAGCCCGTGGACTAGTACAGGGTGGTAAGTGGGACCTTCATCTATGATCGAGGGTATATTTGAGTTAAATAATTCTGGCCATTTTTTTGTAAAATGAAAAGTGTGCTGGATCATATTTTCTCCAAAATTCAAGCCAAAATTCAAAAAATCACATCTAGTAAATCGTTAGTAGTCAGTCACAAGAATGAATACAGGGTGTTAGATGGGGCCTTCCTCTATACTATAAAATATATCTCATCGAAATATATCTGGACAATTTTTTACAAAACGAAAATGTGCTGGATGATAATTTCTCCAAATTTCCAAAAATTATATCTAGTAAATCGTTAGCAGTCAGTCATATGGACTAATACAGGGTGGTAAGTGGGACCTTCATCTATGATCGAGGGTATATTTGAGTTAAATAATTCTGGCCATTTTTTTGTAAAATGAAAGTGTGCTGGATCATATTTTCTCCAAAATTCAAGCCAAAATTCAAAAAATCACATCTAGTAAATCGTTAGTAGTCAGTCACAAGAATGAATACAGGGTGTTAGATGGGGCCTTCCTCTATACTATAAAATATATCTCATCGAAATATATCTGGACAATTTTTTACAAAACGAAAATGTGCTGGATGATAATTTCTCCAAATTTCCAAAAATTATATCTAGTAAATCGTTAGCAGTCAGTCATATGGAGTAATATAGGGTGCTAAGTGGGACCTCCGTCTATGTTCAAAGGAATATTTTAGTTAAACATCTCTTAACAACTTTTTGTAGAATGAATGTGTGCTGGATGAAAATTTTTCGATGTATTTGCAATAATATACGCAGCTATATGATCTAAGAGAACATATGTATGCAAAGGTATCAATAGAAATCTATACTGGGTTTGTGTCTAAGATTATACCATTTCAACTTTAAAAATGATATTTCTCCCAAATGTGGCAACCCATTTACTCTCCAAATTGTGTCTTAGATAGTTTTTCCAAAAAAGTGTTCTATGAAAAAGTGTGCTAACTTCACACTAGTCTATGTGTACCTCGCTCAAAGGGAATTATATTTGATTATTAATTTATAATCTATAAAATATAGAATGAACAGAGGTTGGCAATTGTTGCCACGTATTTTGAAAAAATCTACTTTGCCGGAAACAGATTCTCCATTACTCACAAAAATAAAACTTCAAGAAAACTTCAAGAAACGTTCACATACAAGTAATTTTATATGTTTCAGTTTCGATCATTCGACTAACATTAATCTCTTCAATCACTTGTTCAATTACGGGCATGTGTAAATGCGCGTGAAGTGTCGAAAAAAGCATTGGAAAGGACAATTTAATGAACAAAATAATATAAATGAACCTTTCTGTCCCAATCCTGTTTTCGTCATATTTGTTGTCGGTTTTGACGAAACCAACCGACTTCATAATCAGATTAAATCCTAATGGGGTACTTGTTTTACTAGTAGTTGTTCCTGAATTAAATGCTCAGTCCTTGTAAGCCCATCATGGTATCTTTCGAAATTGGTGTGAATACAATATGTGTCGTATGGTTGTAGGGTTTTAGGGGAATGTGGAGCACATCCGATGCGTTCATGCGTGTGTGTCGTTTGTACTCATGTCTGTCAGTCAGTGTTCATTGGCGTGAAAACACAAGATAGTTTTGCAACTATCGCAACGTATGGGAGTGCGTATGCGAGTGCCAGAAAACTTTTGTCGGGCTAAATAACGTATACTTTCTAAAATTAAATTCCATGAAAATTAGAATTCATAGTGTTTTAAAATAAGTGGCATATCAAGCACATCCAAATTGTTGAATAATCATAAAGAACATGTTTTGTACACTCAAAGAACTAGTACCACCGAGAGATAATAACGGGAATAATAATAATTTCTCACGACTTTTTGTATTTGAGATTTTGTTTAAAAAATTTGATGAATGAAGCAAATTAACTGAAATAACTAAATTCTGTAAAAATCTACGAATCCATTCAGAAATGTGCCCTTCGGTACTTCAAATAATATGCAAAATCGGAGCCAAAAACAATATATTAAATGTCTATAGTTAACCTCTTTTACCTATATGTCACAAGCAATGTATTGTCTATCATTGACAAATAATTTCTTCTAACTTTTGGGCAAATTATCGAAAATGGTGTTGCAAATGTAATAAGAAACTTCCTTTTCCAAAGAAGTTTTGACAATTTTTTCGTACATACGCTCATTGGCTTTCTGCAAAATAACTTTGTCGTATCTTTCTGATTTCATTGCACTGTTAAAATGCATTAATTGCAGTCATGGCAAACTTCATAAGGTCCCTTATTCTACAACCTTTCTACGGCGTCAATCTAATACAAACAAATTAGAGAGTAATTTAACTATTTAAAAAAAACATGTTCGAAGTATGTTGATAATACCGTAAAATGTCCCGATGCAGAAAATTGTCATACCTTCTCTTTCTTCTTCTATCTCCCTCCCGCTCTATGCGCCTTACTACACTTCTATCCTACTTTTTAAAAATATATTTACAAAATCCAACAAATAAGGACATATAAAATTGAAAAAAAAATAAAATAGAAGAAAAGTTAAGAATTCCTGTTTGAGCTTCGCAAAAAAGAAACAGAAGAAGCATTTCGGAGGTACATATATATTCTTCTTTGAAATTTGCGCTTTACAAAAAAATTTCAAAAATTTCTAATTTTTCTTTAAAAAAAACTACCGCAAAAAATGGATAGAAAGTAGAAGTCAATGTAGGAAAGGTGACGTAAATAATAAAATTGAGTTTAGAAAATTTTGTTGATACAAAAAATTTCACGCTTTTGTGATGAACAGAAGTTCGATTGGACTCCATTTATGCGATCTGGACCCGAACTGCAGGCTACCGGCAATACAGGCTACAACAGTAATAATAGCGGCAGCCAAAATAACAACAACAACAGTGAGCTCAACTAACAAAAATGATAACTTTACCGACTCAGTTTCCATAAAACTGATTGCAAACTGGTCGTATGAGAAGAAATTCGACGCGAAATTGTGAATTTTTATGCCCTTTCGCGTTATTTTTATTGGAGGTTGGACCGCGTTATTTTTAACGACATCCGATTTGCGTAGAGCTCACATAAAGTTTGGTCCTGTACCAGTCTTTGCCGTCTGTACGATACAATCACTTATCAGGCCGAATCAGTTTCCGGCAGAGTGTTTAACAACAAAATGCAATTTATTATCGCGGAGACATTGAAGCGGAATTTAAAGAGATAAAACCAAGGATTTTGTTGGCGTTTTGGAGCCAAAACAAAGTTTGTCTAAAACTTTGTGACGCATACCCGAATGAATTACTCGAAACACATAGTTTTCATTATCGTGACTATTGGTTAAGCTGGCTTGAATTTTGTGCTAGCAAGGGTTGACGTCGTTGATGTAATGACGTAACTGGATAACACAAAAATCTGGTGGCGCTCATTCCGAAGGCGACTACACTAAGCTCAGCAGACCAACGCCTTGATGCGTTGTCTCCGAAAACAATTAAAACTTTACATTTCTGTTAATTTATGAACGAACATGATTGCGATCATGTAATAATTCAGATTGTTTAAGAATTGCATGGAAACAGAAGCGGCACAGAGACGAATGCGGTTTCACATGTTGACAAAGCATTAGTGGTTTCATTTCATTGAATCAGAGTTTAATTTTTGTCCACGCAGAGCATAAAACAGTAAACCAAAACCATTTAAGAACATTAAAAACAAAACCATAATCCTTTCCAAAAAAGTGCGAAACTTTCGTTTGATATTTGTCAAAACGAATAAAGAAGTAAACAAGAAAAGCATTTCATGAAGAATCTAAAAGCAAATATTTCACCAATTTATGAATAATTTAAGAGTATTCCTTTATGGTATGCGATGTACTTTAGAATAGTGTTGTTGCACCATTTCTTGTATAATCCAAAGAACCCACGAGTATTCAATGTCGTCAGAAACTCAATGATGTTTGAAATAAGCAAAATCAGACTAATAACACGCCTACTTTCTATAGCAAAATATATCGTCCCAAACAAATTTTCATGAAAACTTTGAAAATTGATTGATTCCAATCTTCAACGTTTATATTTTTTGTATATAAATAATAATAACATTTTTAGAAACTATGCTTAATTTTCTTTTATGTGAGGCAAACAATTAATTCAAATTAAAAAATTTCCCAATATATAGATTTTCTCCAGGAATGTAAAAAATCGTGCAAAACTCTGTCCATTGCCCAAATTTTGAAATCTTTTGCAGCAGATTTTCTAACTCTAAAATATCTATAAAAATATTCAATTCGAACAGACGTCAAATCAGTACAATTATCCCAAAGGATATCACTACAAATAAAAATCATCCAACTTTATTTATGTGAGCCATATTGCGGTATTAAGGCCATTTCCAAAATTTGATTTAGTAGAAATTATGCTAAAGCCGGATCAAAAAATCGATTTGTTGATTTGTCTGTTATGCATTTGGTCGATTCATCCTTCCAGCATCTCGTCATTCTATTTTCTGTAATATAGTGATAGTAATAATGACATGTGATACATCATATCGAACAACGCATAGATACAAATGCGCACACATGCACACACTCATACACACATACACACAGAGACGTACACACATATATACACACAGGAAGTTCTATGTTTGTTTAGATATGCTTATGTGGAAGGACAATTCCTTAAATATGTCGTATTTTTTAAACATGTCCTATTTTTGTCATATTCTCCACAGTTTACATGTAATGTAATTGTTTTCGTTTTGCATTTTATTTCGTTTTGTTACGCTTCTTTTTATTGTACAAAAATATTCCGCATTAAAGCTTGGAAAACTTTATCGTAAGCGACATAAAAATTGAGGAATTGGTAACACTAATATTATAATAAAGTATGTTTTGTAACGGTGCTTTTGTAAAGACTTACAACGTTTGTAAAGACCTACAACAGAACTTGTTTTTGAACGTCTATTCATTTATAAATTTATATATTTAATTCAGTCTTTCATTTTATATTTTTGAGAGTATATAAAAACATTAATTGAATATGAAAACGTTAATGGACAAACTGAATAATAATATCGATAATAATAATAGCGTATATCTGTAGTACAATCTCTGAATATTCAGATCAGGTTATTTATCGATAAAATAAGAATAAAGGGCATGATATCACTAAAAATTCTTTTTTTAATTCTTTGTGTCCCTGAATTTTTCTATTACAGTTCATCCTGCTCTGGCATATCTTTTTTCTAACGATACTCAGTTTCTACTGTCTCGAACGATTCCAAATATATCCTATATAAATTATTCTTCTAATAGACACCCCTCATATAGTACTCGTTGACAATAAATACATAAGCAACTATTATTGTCAACTATTGTTTGAACTGATATTGCTCAAATCAGAAACAAATTCACGCACTGAAGATGGTATATTCCTGAAACCGATTTTCAACCAAACCCAAATTGACGCGGGATGACGAAACAACAAAATCTGTCGGAGACATTAATGAATACTGAAGAATATTAAATAATATAGCTAATACCAACAAATTTCTTATTCAATAACTACGGGACCACGGAACGAGAGAAACCAAGATTAAAAGAAAAAACTCTATTACAAGATAAAAACCCTATTGCGCAGGAACATTAGCTCTGATATAGATCTAAGAACTACAGGACTAACAAATTCTAAACTTAAAGTTAAAGCCTGTGTTGATTTATCTATATCACGATAAATTCTTATTTGTAGAGCAGGTTTTTCAAACATGTGTATCAGTCGTTTGCTGGTAAGTCTTTACCTCGGTCTTTGCTGTTGTTCTTGCTTTTGTTTTTGTACGTCTCATTAACCGCTTGGCTGCCAGTATCGCCGCTTTTGTTATCGGCGGCCTTGTTGTGAGAGAAAATTAGAGCAGCAGTAGAAGTAGAAGAAACAGCAGGCCGTCAACCGACAACATCATCGTCGGGCCGCAATATCCTAAATAATGTAAATTAGACATACTTGTTTGACACTTGATTAATGCAGTACTCAGCTGTTTGTGACGCCTATTATTATTGCAGAAATGATTATAGTTTCTTGATGTGCGATGGTGTTGCCTTTATCATGATTGGTTGCATTAATTAACACATTATGATCTATCATATCTATCATGACTGTGAGAACATCATGACTCAGATAATAATGATTATGGAGTAGCGATAAATTCATGAAGCCAGCAAAGTAGGGCTTCATGAATTTATCGCTACTCTATACTCATTATTATCTGAATCATGGTTTTCTAACAGTCATGATAGATATGTGCAGACAATTTAAACTGAAATTTAAAATAAACAAAACATTCAAATTCGATATTTCTCAGTGTTTCTCAATGTTTTGAAAACCCTTTACAACGGCACAAAGCATGGCAAGTGTGCCAGTGTGCATGCGTGTGCATGTCGTGAATCAATAGGATCGAAGCGGATACACGCAATATCCATTTGTTCGTTTTAACCATAAGTTCAGCAGGCCGAGAGAGCCTAACCGATGTAAACACCCGCAGTCTAAACCTCCAGCACCCTTTATTCCTCATCTCTTTGGTCTTAACAATTCGCATCGCTCTCACTATAAAAAGATTTAAGCAAGCAGATGTGAGCACCAGCAGCATTTGAGCTTGCCGCATTCTCTGTTGTTGACACTTTTATGAACTTTACAGGTATGCTGGGTTGTGGTTTTGTTGCGGAGTCGTTAAAATATCCGGAGGATTCGTTGGTGGCCGGTGGTTCTGATAATGGTGGTGACAGTAGTGGTAACAGTGATAGAGCTAGGTGTCGGCATGTTGCGAGTAATTGTGGCAAAACATTTCGTGGAAAATGAATTTGAAATTCTTTTAGGTTTTACCAATTCGAAATAATTTAAAATAGATAGAATTTAATATATATATATATATATATATATATATATATATATATATATATATATATATATATATATATATATATATATATATATATATATATATATATATATATATATATATATATATATATATATATATATATATATATATATATATATATATATATATATATATATATATATATATATATATATATATATATATATATATATATATATATATATATATATATATATATATATATATATATATATATATATATATATATATATATATATATATATATATATATATATATATATATATATATATATATATATATATATATATATATATATATATATATATATATATATATATATATATATATATATATATATATATATATATATATATATATATATATATATATATATATATATATATATATATATATATATATATATATATATATATATATATATATATATATATATATATATATATATATATATATATATATATATATATATATATATATATATATATATATATATATATATATATATATATATATATATATATATATATATATATATATATATATATATATATATATATATATATATATATATATATATATATATTATATATATATATATATATATATATATATATATATATATATATATATATATATATATATATATATATATATATATATATATATATATATATATATATATATATATATATATATATATATATATATATATATATATATATATATATATATATATATATATATATATATATATATATATATATATATATATATATATATATATATATATATATATATATATATATATATATATATATATATATATATATATATATATATATATATATATATATATATATATATATATATATATATATATATATATATATATATATATATATATATATATATATATATATATATATATATATATATATATATATATATATATATATATATATATATATATATATATATATATATATATATATATATATATATATATATATATATATATATATATATATATATATATATATATATATATATATATATATATATATATATATATATATATATATATATATATATATATATATATATATATATATATATATATATATATATATATATATATATATATATATATATATATATATATATATATATATATATATATATATATATATATATATATATATATATATATATATATATATATATATATATATATATATATATATATATATATATATATATATATATATATATATATATATATATATATATATATATATATATATATATATATATATATATATATATATATATATATATATATATATATATATATATATATATATATATATATATATATATATATATATATATATATATATATATATATATATATATATATATATATATATATATATATATATATATATATATATATATATATATATATATATATATATATATATATATATATATATATATATATATATATATATATATATATATATATATATATATATATATATATATATATATATATATATATATATATATATATATATATATATATATATATATATATATATATATATATATATATATATATATATATATATATATATATATATATATATATATATATATATATATATATATATATATATATATATATATATATATATATATATATATATATATATATATATATATATATATATATATATATATATATATATATATATATATATATATATATATATATATATATATATATATATATATATATATATATATATATATATATATATATATATATATATATATATATATATATATATATATATATATATATATATATATATATATATATATATATATATATATATATATATATATATATATATATATATATATATATATATATATATATATATATATATATATATATATATATATATATATATATATATATATATATATATATATATATATATATATATATATATATATATATATATATATATATATATATATATATATATATATATATATATATATATATATATATATATATATATATATATATATATATATATATATATATATATATATATATATATATATATATATATATATATATATATATATATATATTGTTATCATATTTTGAATGTGGAATTAATCTTTACCAGGTAATGATAAACTCCAAACAAAAATCTTTTAAAAAACATAAAAGTTTAATTCTACCATTAAGAGACACTATCGCTCAGTGATGTTTTACTAATAATAATTAATAATATAGAATCAATTGTTTAGAGAGGCAACAAATTTAACCAATTAAAATATTAAACCAACGTTAAACCTGCGTTAATGCTCACTATGCTCCTCATTGGAAATCATCACCATCATCAATGACAACAGTTTGTCAATCAATTTTTAAAGTCTTTATAGATAAGTAAGGGGCCGAAATATTTATCAGTCTATCTACAAAAAATCGTATTTCGAAGTTGATTTTTGGTTCAGCATCAAAGGAAGATTCGAGTAATCGTAACACCCTCATCAATTCACCACCGATTATAAATGATCCACGCCATGTTTGACATGACAGAAGATTAGTCATATTTAGGAAATTATATTGCGCTCATTCCATCCAACAAACACTCAATCATTGAAGGAAATAAATCCAAAACACGGATACATTTAAAGTCAAGATGTTGTACGAGGAGGGGCAAGGGTGGCGCTGATTGGTTATGAATGCAAATTTCAGAATTGGTTCGATATTTTTTGTATGCGATGGGTTCAGCCTATTTGTCTTTAAACACGGAAGTAAGGAAAATTTGTAAATCCTGTTCGATCAGATATTCGGGAATCTCTCTTCCCGAAATCCTCTTAAAAGAAGTTGAATAATATTTGTAACGAAGTTACCTTCTCTGTTGCCGGGGTATACTCGCCGGTGCCAGGATTCAAAATTTTTTTTAAAAAAAAAACAAGAGAAAATTTAATTCTAAGTCTAACGAAAGGAAAACTCTAGTTTGTTTTTTTTTTATTATTTATTTTAAACGAATTCAATTTACATTTTAGCTTAATTTCTAACTGACAGTAATTATTCTTAACTTGGTACAGTATTTTACTCTTTTCTCCTCTTGTACAAAGTTGATTAATTTTTTTCTTAATAGTATATTCCTTGAATTCGGGTTCTTAATATAGGCCGACACTTAACAGCCCTCGGCTATATTATGTTTACTTGGATTCAACTATTTGATGGATCTAGGTTCTATATAATATAGGCCGACACTTAAAAGCCCTCGGCTATATTATTTCTACTTGTATTTAACTACTTGCTAGATCTAAGTTCTATATAATATAGGCCGACACTTAAAAGCCCTCGGCTATAATATTTCTACTTGTAACTACTTGCTAGATCTAAGTTCTATATAATATAGGCCGACACTTAAAAGCCCTCGGCTATATTATTTCTACTTGTGTTTACTTGCTAGATCTAGGTTCTATATAATATAGGCCGACACTTAAAAGCCCTCGGCTATATTATTTCTACTTGTAACTACTTGCTAGATCTAAGTTCTATATAATATAGGCCGACACTTAAAAGCCCTCGGCTATATTATTTCTACTTGTGTTTACTTGCTAGATCTAGGTTCTATATAATATAGGCCGACACTTAAAAGCCCTCGGCTATATTATTTCTACTTGTATTTACTTGTTAGATCTAAGTTCTATATAATATAGGCCGACACTTAAAAGCCCTCGGCTATATTATTTCTGCTTGTATTTACTTGTTAGATCTAAGTTCTATATAATATAGGCCGACACTTAAAAGCCCTCGGCTATATTATTTCTACTTGTATTTACTTGTTAGATCTAAGTTCTATATAATATAGACCGACACTTAAAAGCCCTCGGCTATATTATTTCTACTTGTATTTACTTGTTAGATCTAAGTTCTATATAATATAGGCCGACACTTAAAAGCCCTCGGCTATATTATTTCTACTTGTAACTACTTGTTAATTTTTACGACGGAAACAAAATTATGAGCAACTCACCTGATGCAGGATTTTCCAAAGAGACCTTTTGTAACCTGTGTCCCTCTTTTATAGCCAATTTTCATGCTTATTTACTTGATAATTACCGTTTTCGAATTATATGTTCAAAGTCCAGTTCGCAAAACATCTGCATTTTGATTTTGTTGTTGCCTAAGATTTTGTTCTTTTTTTTATTTGCCGGTTGTAGACGGGTTAATTCCAAATGTAAAAAAAAAAACAATATGTTCATTGCTCTTTGCTTATGTAAAGCGTTTGGTTAGTTTCAATTATTTGACCTAACGGTCATCTTCATCTGCATTGAACATGTTGTTTTTGTTTCCTCACTTCTTATGTTTTTAAACGCAGTTCTTTTAAGTGAAAACAAGAGAGTATATATTAACTTCTTGTTTACGAGCTAAAATTCATGCATTTTTCGACGTCGACGTCGCGTTTGATGCCCCCTCTCTCAAACATTTTAGTGGAGAGTTTTATCGAATTAAATCCATCGCCGTTTGGGTCCGCACAAAAGCGATCACTCTCACTCAGTTTGCGATCAAACTGAGGAGAGCTCAGGTGTCATGTAGGCCGGGTTCTACATGGGTGGTGCGTGTTAAATTTTATGAGGAAAATTTAATTTTCCTCATATCCCCTCCTTTCTTCCCGATGAGAGCCGATTACAATTTTATTTTTTGTTAGAGTCACCCGCCGATTCTCATAAATGAACTGAATCCGGCTTCTTCTCCGGCCTGGTTGGTGTAGATGTACGTACCGTTGCCGGATTTCCATGATTACATCGGGACTGACGTTTGAGCTTTCCAACTCATCCACGCTGTAAAATATCTCTGGCGTTGTGGCGATCGATTCCTCGTCCTCTAGTCTTCCAATAGCTTCAGGCGGTTTGGTATCTTCTGCGAGCCGGTGGACTTCTTCGTAGAGGTCGTTGTAGTAGGACCCGGTCACTGCATCGTAATAGGAATGCATCTCTGTCGTGGGATCGGGGATTGGTGCTCGTTTTTGCGGTATTAATTCCGGGTTCGGAACCCTAGTGGGCTTCGGGGGCCTCTCGGTGTCCTCGTTGAACCGAATAGTGGGAAATTTATGAGATCCCCTCCCACTCTCCATCGTGAGTTGCCTTACTACCGCGGCTATGTCATGCCTTTTTGCTTTTATATCTTCATGACTGAACCACCCTTCACAGTTTAGGTCCCAATAATCCCCAATGGGGTCTAACAAAAGTTTTTCGGCGTACTCTAATGTATACACCCCACAGTCGTATCCGTTCGGCTGTTGTGGTGCCTTGGGTGCCTGCAGGCAAACGGCCTCCTCCATAAAAGACCTCGGGCCTTGTTCAGTTTTTCGTACTTTCCACTCTTCGTCTAGGTATTCGCGAATGTATTGCGCGACCACCTTGCGGGGCTTGACGTGATTAGAGTCAAACTGCAGGATGCACGGGTACTTCATTCCCCTTCTGCCATCCTCTTTCACCCCCGTGAAGCTAAGACCGTTCAATCCGATGTGACACAGGACCATTAAAAACCAGTGCTGGTTATGGTTCACTGGGATGAGCACGTGGTCCATATTAAAGATGTCCACCTTCCTCGTCCATCGTTGTACCGACGCGTGGCGTTCTCTTTTCGACGAGTTTGGCTGGCTAATCTTATTATAAAAAAAAGTGCTGAAGACATGAGTCTTCAGCCGTTGTTGTTCTGGCAGTTTGTTCGCCATGACATATTTTAGCCAAAACTCGATAATGGCGTCATTAAGAAATCGGCCCGCCGCTAGTCGCCGATAATCCGCCATACGGAGCGTAACTCCTCCACGCCCCGGTGGGTATATCACCAATGGTCCGCTTTCGTCGGTGCCGCCGGACGCCGGAAACGAGGGAGACACCGACCCTTCTTCATCTCCATCTAACCCCGTCGCGAGGACTGTCACGCGACGTAGGGTCCCGTCGGCCGAAGCTTGGGCCTCTTCATTCTTGATGATTGCAATGATGTCGTCTAGTTCATCGTTGAAAATTGTCGACATTGTTGAATTTTGTTGTTGTTGTTGTTGTTGTTGTGTTCTGGTAAATTTGCTGAAAAGAAAAAATATACTAGCGAGATAATTCTATTTTCTATCATGGACGACACAATGCTAGATTACACATAGAATCTACGCTACTTCGAACTACTAGGTTGGTCGATGTCTGTTTGTTCGTTGGTGGTTTGTTGATACTCCTTGAGATCTCTGATATGGGCTACCAGTTTCTTCGCACTATCTTGGTCCATCGTATTTTGGAGCCAGTTTTGCTGTGAACTTGTCTGCTGCTTTGGATAATGGGTGCGTTTTAACTAGTACCAAAGTTCCGACTGCCGGATTCCACTCTCTTCGCCGTAAGTTGTAGTGGCGGCTCTGGTCTTTTGCTGCCCTCTCAAGATTTCTTCTCACGATGTGGAAAATCTCCTGTAATCTGTTCTCTCTGTACTCTGGACTCTGTGGTGCTGTTCCTGTGCCTGTGGTGACTTCGTCAAAAAGTGTTGCTGGTAATCGCGGTTCCCGTCCCTGGGTAAGGAAAGCTGGACTGAACCCTGTTGTCTCCGACGTCATAGTATTAATAGCCAATGAAACTTCTGGGATGAATTCGTCCCACTGCGTTTGCTTGTTGTTGGTTACCTGTGCTAGAATTCTCTTCACGTTCCTGTTTGCCCTCTCTGTTGGGTTCTCCTGTGGCGTATAGGGAGCTGTAAATTGCTGACTAATTCCGAGATCCTGCAGAAATCGACGAAACGGCCTGCCGCTGAATTGGGCTCCGTTATCTGTTATGAGCACTTTCGGTACTCCATATCTCGCCAGGATTCTCTCTCTAAAAGCCTTCTTCAGACTTGACATAGTGGCTTGCCTTAGGGGTATTATCTCCGTCCATTTCGAGAATTTGTCGAAAAAGACTAGAATCATGGTATTCCCGTGTTTTGACCTTGGTAAAGGTCCGATGAAATCTGCGCATACAATCGACCAAGGCTCCTGTGGCAACTGGGTAAACATCTTTCCAGCTACCCTTTCCTGCACCGGTTTGTACTTCTGACACGACTCGCAGCAGCGCACATGCTTCCTTATATCTCTAAACATACCTGGCCAGTAGTAACGGTTCATAATCCTTGACACCGTCTTTCTAATTCCCGGATGACTTGCACTTGGAGCGTCGTGGTTTTCTTGAAGAACTCGCTTTCTATGATAACTAGGCACACAGAGTTTCCATTCCGCGCAGTCTTCATCGTTTGACTGTCCAGGGATATGTCGATACAGTTGTCCGTTTTCAATTGTATAATCGGGATACTTTTCTGGATTTCCCTTGACTTCTGTCATCTTTGTTGTGATCCAGTGACACTTTTCCTCGGTTGCTGAAACTTTGTTGAGACTTTCCATAGGCTGTCTCGAAAGTGTATCGGCGACCACATTCCACTTTCCTTTTCGATACTTGACATCAAATTTGTACTGTTGTAACTCTAGTGCCCATCTTGCAATTCGTCCTGAGGGGTTCTCCAAAGAATTTAACCATTTCAGTGAGAGGTGGTCCGTCACCACACAAAATCGATAACCTTCTAGATATGGTCTCATCTTCCTAATTCCCCATACAATTGCAAGACACTCTTTCTCCGTCGTTGTGTAGTTTCGCTCAGCCTGATTTAATCTCCGGCTCGCGTAGGCGATTACCTTTTCACCATCTTCGCTATCTTGCGTGAGTACAGCACCCAATCCGTAGTTGCTCGCATCTGTTTGTAATGTGAATGTTTTTGAAAAATCTGGGCAGGTCAGCACTGGTGCTTCCGTGAGTTTCTGTTTTAACATTTCAAATGCTTGTTGCTGTTCTTCAGACCAATTCCAACGTTTACCTTTCTTTAACATACTGGTGAGTGGGGCTGCTAACTCGGCGAAATCTGGAACAAAACGTCGGTACCATGATGCAATTCCTAGAAATCTGCGAACTCCCCTGACATCTGTTGGTGGCATAAGTTCCTTGATAGCTGCCACTTTGTCTGGGTCGGTGTGAATACCTTGACGGCTAACTACGTGTCCTAGGTACTTCAGATCTTCTTTGAAAAACTCACATTTTTCTTTGTTAATCATCAAATTTGCAGATCGAAGTCGGCGAAACACTTCCCTTAAGTTAGCCATATGTTCTTCAAGTGATTTTCCAATCACGATGATATCGTCGAGGTACGCGAAGGCATGTGGTTCCATCTCTGGTCCAATTACTCTGTCTAATGCTCTTTGGAATGTTGCAGGCGCTGAATGTAGACCAAACGGCATTACGCACCATTGAAATAACCCCCTTCCTGGTACTGTGAATGCAGTATATTGCTTGCTCTCTTGGCTCATCGGTATTTGCCAGTAACCGTTTTTAAGATCGAGACTACTTATATATTTTGCATCACGTAGACGATCTAAAATGTGTTGTATCCGTGGTAGTGGGTATGCATCAGGAACTGATCGTGCATTTAGCTGTCGATAGTCGATGCAGAGGCGCCACTTTCCATTTTTTTTCTTTACCAAAACAATTGGTGAGCTGTAAGGACTTTTCGACGGTTGGATGTGACCCTTTTCCAATAACTCGTCTATTTCCTCGTTTATTATCGCCTGCATTGCTGGATTTTTGGGGTAATACCTCTGCTTCATTGGTCTGTCGTCCTTCATTATTATTTTATGTGAGGCGAGATTACACAGTCCTTCCAGAGTGCCAAATTTTTCCAGTTCTTCATTAAGGAATTCATCCACGCTTTGATTTTGGTTTTCCGTGACTTTTACGACTGCTTCTTCCTGTTCTGTTGTTGTATTAGGTGCCTCTGTCGTGTCTTCCATACTTTTCGCATCTATCTCCACGTTTGTTGCTCGAATTGTAGAACATACTATGACTTCTTCCGTTTGTGGCTTGGTCCCCAAAGTTATGGTTTCCCCACCACAGCTGAATGTAGCTCCGATGTTGGTGAGAAAATCGAGACCAAGAATTACATTATCCGTGGCATCGCGTAGTACTAGAAGCGGCATTGTGCATTCCGCTGTGCCTAATCGTATGGTAATGTTCAGAGCTTCTTTGATCACCTGTATTGTGCCGTCAGCCATTTTAACTTTCACGTCCGTCCTCATGATTTCGCCGACGACCATCATGGCTGCTGTTTCGCTGATAAAGCTCCTTGAAGCTCCTGTGTCAATCGTTGCAGTGATGAGCTCCCTTCCCAAGGCAACTTTGGCGAATATTCTGTCTTTGGAGACGCCTAAACATTTCGTGGGGTACGAGGAGTGGTTGTTTTGGTTGGTTCCAGCAGCCCTCGCCTCTGTTGGACACCCAAGGCGTTTCCCGACGCCTTTCTGCAGCAATCCATCGTTTTAATTCCTTGTTTTCCACATTCCCAGCAAAACAACTTCCATTCGTTGCGGCAGTTCTGTCGGAAGTGGCCATTTTCACCGCATTTCCTGCAAGCGGTTCGTGGATCTATTCTCGAATCAACTGGTATTGAAGACATCATCCGATTTGATTCTGGTAGCGGTCGTCGTTGAGTTGGAATCATGCGTGTAGATTCGGGCTCTTGTCGAATTCCCTCAAAATCATCAGCGAGTGATATTAATTCCTCTAGTGATGAAAAATCGCTTCTTCTGATATATAGAAGATAGTCCCGCTGACTATTTCTATATATCCGTTGTAGCTTTTGCTCTTCCGTGTAATTTACATGTCGCATTAATGTTTGCATGGACAAAACATAATCTTTGTATTTTTCCCGTGTTCCTTGTACTCTCCTGCGTATATTGTCTTCCAGTTCTTCAAAATATCGCGACGGCAAAAAGAATTTCAAGAAATCTTGTTTAAATAATTCCCAGGTAGACCAACCGCGATTATTGTTTCGAAACCAGCTCAGAGCTTTATCTTTTAAGAGCTCTGGCATTGTTCGTGGCAATAATTGTTTAGGCAATTCGTATGCCTCAGCAAGCTCTTCGATTCTTTCTATAAAACCGATGGGGTCTTTGCCCCCGTCGTATCTGCAAGACCACCTACGAACTTTGTCCATCACGTCCGAATAACTCATAGGATTGTGAGATGAATTTATTGGTACCTGTCTAGTTGATACATTGTTACCTGCTACCAAATTGTCGTGTATTGTGTCTGCTGCCTCTTGGTAGGCCTCCGTATTTGCTCCTTGTGGTGCCTGAATAATCGTGGTAGGAGTCTGTCTCGTTGTAGGCGAAATCCCTCGGCTCCATTGCTTTTCCAGTATATTTAAACGATCCATCGCTGCGTCTGTCAAATCCAGCGATGTTATGAATCCGGATAGTAACCTGCGAAGTTCGTCGACAGTACCGCTAGAGCGCTCGATGCCGAATTCCTCTAAAATTTTCTGCAAACTTTCCTTAGGAACATTATAGATCCAGCCTTTGCCCATGATGTGGTTTCCTTGACTTTGCTTAAATACTAAATGAATTTCCGAATTTGCCTAACGTTTATATATTTCCCAAACTTCTAAATATAAATGTTTTCCGTTTTATTTTTAATATTCCTTTCTCCTCCGATTTTATAATTTTTTTTAAAAAAAAAAACTATAAATTTTTACCAAATTATTAGTTCAGAGAAAAAAATGATTAAACTTTTTAACTACTGATATTTTTTTTTATCAACTCTTATAAAAATAATAACTAGGCAGTACATTGGATTATGATTACGACTCACCCATTTTTTTTTTTTTTAAAATCTTTTAATTTAATTTTTATTTTTTTTCTTTTAAATTTTAATTTGTTTTCTTAACTTTTCTAAAAATTTTTTTTTTTGATACTATTTTTTTTCCTTTAATAATATATATTTCTTTTCCACTGTATTTTTTTTTCTTGTTTTTCTTCTGAATTTTTTTTTCTTATCTTTTCTTTTGGTCTCTATATAATAATTTTTTCCAAAACTATTTTTTTCCTTTAATAATATATATTTCTTTTCCACTGTTTTTTTTTCTTTTTTTTCCAAAACTATATTTTTACACTTCTTTGTATTTTTTTTTTTTTAATCACTTTTTGATTATTCTTTTCTGCTGTATATTTTCCTATTGTTTGTGTTGTTAATTTTTTCATGTATTGTAATTAATTTTTTTTTATTAATTTTTTTTTCCACGTTTATTATTATTATAAATTTTTTTTTTAAGACCTTTCTTTTTTTTTCACCGTGTTATATATGTTTCTCTTCGATATTTTACTTTCTTTCTCCTGTATTATATTTCTTTTTTAATCATTAATGTTTTTTTTCCGTTTCTTTATTGATATTTATTTTTTTTTCACAAGTTTCCACAAATGTTCTCCTTTTTTTTCCTTGTTTAGATTTCCTTTGTGTTACATTTTCCCGCGATTTTCGTACACTATTTACAAGTTTTTAGTTTATTTCTTTATCATTTGTTCCGTGTTACTTTAAAATCTCTTCTTTAGTTGTTTTTATTTTCCGTTTTTATTTCTGTTATTCACTCCGTAATCTTCTCGTTTTGTTTCACTAAGTAGTTATTCTTTGTTTGTGCTTTCGTTTAGAATTGTATGTTGATTTATTTATTTATGTATTTTTTTCCCCGCTGTTTATAATTTTTCTTTTGTTCGCGTCTTCTCACATTTAAATTTTTTTTTTTAATTTTATTGTTCACTGATTTTTGTTTTTCCTTGCCTGGTGATCCTTTTTTTTAATTTTCAAGTCCCTGCTCGGGCGCCATTTGTAACGAAGTTACCTTCTCTGTTGCCGGGGTATACTCGCCGGTGCCAGGATTCAAAATTTTTTTAAAAAAAAAAACAAGAGAAAATTTAATTCTAAGTCTAACGAAAGGAAAACTCTAGTTTGTTTTTTTTTATTATTTATTTTAAACGAATTCAATTTACATTTTAGCTTAATTTCTAACTGACAGTAATTATTCTTAACTTGGTACAGTATTTTACTCTTTTCTCCTCTTGTACAAAGTTGATTAATTTTTTCTTAATAGTATATTCCTTGAATTCGGGTTCTTAATATAGGCCGACACTTAACAGCCCTCGGCTATATTATGTTTACTTGGATTCAACTACTTGATGGATCTAGGTTCTATATAATATAGGCCGACACTTAAAAGCCCTCGGCTATATTATTTCTACTTGTATTTAACTACTTGCTAGATCTAAGTTCTATATAATATAGGCCGACACTTAAAAGCCCTCGGCTATAATATTTCTACTTGTAACTACTTGCTAGATCTAAGTTCTATATAATATAGGCCGACACTTAAAAGCCCTCGGCTATATTATTTCTACTTGTGTTTACTTGCTAGATCTAGGTTCTATATAATATAGGCCGACACTTAAAAGCCCTCGGCTATATTATTTCTACTTGTAACTACTTGCTAGATCTAAGTTCTATATAATATAGGCCGACACTTAAAAGCCCTCGGCTATATTATTTCTACTTGTGTTTACTTGCTAGATCTAAGTTCTATATAATATAGGCCGACACTTAAAAGCCCTCGGCTATATTATTTCTACTTGTATTTACTTGTTAGATCTAAGTTCTATATAATATAGGCCGACACTTAAAAGCCCTCGGCTATATTATTTCTGCTTGTATTTACTTGTTAGATCTAAGTTCTATATAATATAGGCCGACACTTAAAAGCCCTCGGCTATATTATTTCTACTTGTATTTACTTGTTAGATCTAAGTTCTATATAATATAGACCGACACTTAAAAGCCCTCGGCTATATTATTTCTACTTGTATTTACTTGTTAGATCTAAGTTCTATATAATATAGGCCGACACTTAAAAGCCCTCGGCTATATTATTTCTACTTGTAACTACTTGTTAATTTTTACGACGGAAACAAAATTATGAGCAACTCACCTGATGCAGGATTTTCCAAAGAGACCTTTTGTAACCTGTGTCCCTCTTTTATAGCCAATTTTCATGCTTATTTACTTGATAATTACCGTTTTCGAATTATATGTTCAAAGTCCAGTTCGCAAAACATCTGCATTTTGATTTTGTTGTTGCCTAAGATTTTGTTCTTTTTTTTATTTGCCGGTTGTAGACGGGTTAATTCCAAATGTAAAAAAAACAATATGTTCATTGCTCTTTGCTTATGTAAAGCGTTTGGTTAGTTTCAATTATTTGACCTAACGGTCATCTTCATCTGCATTGAACATGTTGTTTTTGTTTCCTCACTTCTTATGTTTTTAAACGCAGTTCTTTTAAGTGAAAACAAGAGAGTATATATTAACTTCTTGTTTACGAGCTAAAATTCATGCATTTTTCGACGTCGACGTCGCGTTTGATGCCCCCTCTCTCAAACATTTTAGTGGAGAGTTTTATCGAATTAAATCCATCGCCGTTTGGGTCCGCACAAAAGCGATCACTCTCACTCAGTTTGCGATCAAACTGAGGAGAGCTCAGGTGTCATGTAGGCCGGGTTCTACATGGGTGGTGCGTGTTAAATTTTATGAGGAAAATTTAATTGCAAGGAAAGAGCAAAAAGATTAATGTTGACAAAATTTGGAACGATTTTCCGTCAATGTAATGAACGATTAATGTTGACAATGTTGAGGAAATGAATCAATAAATGAATGGATAAAAGGAACGAATAAAATAAATTAATAGAATATTTAGAGAAGAATTTATTTAATAATTATTTAGCTGTTAGGTGTATAGAAGTAATGTGGAAAGACTGATAAAATGGTAAGGGGCATGGGGATTTTGTTGGTTAACGACTATTTAAAATCAAACATAATGAAAAGTCAAGACAACCATAAAATGCATTAATTAAAAAATTTTAAGTGAGTAAATAAAAGTAAAAATTAAGTAAATCTTTTAGACATCTGACAAGTAAAAATATTATTCTGAGATTATAATCTTTAGGGGTTTCTTAATGTTTACGTGTCTTAACCCATTGGGACGTAATTTCATTATGTTCATGCATATCGAACATTTTCCACAACACCTTCACCTCTCAAAAAAGCTGGATATGTTCTTCCTTCATAGGATCTTACGTTGCTCCCTTCTATGTATTATTTTAAAACAAATATTATCTTTATCTCTTACAGTCTGGTTGGTTGGTCTGTTTGATGGACGATTTAACGGAATTGCAAACAATTTGTGCCGACATTAATTCGTTGGTGAAAACATTAAACATATCAAATGAATGTTTCAAAACGGTCCCATCACTCCTTTGGGGCAAACTCTTGCAAATGCTTGCCTGTATGAATGCCTTCAACGTGAGGAATTAGAATATTAAGAAGGAAGGCAAAGCTCGCAGATGATTTGAAAATGCGCCACCAACGAAGACAACATTTACATGATATGAAGGGCGGCATACGATGAAAGATTATGACAAGAAGTCAGCAATCAAAGTCGTGTCGCATCTGCGTTGACTCGTTTTCTTCCTCAACTAGTGCCACGAATTTTACGAAAGCGACAAATCCTATAATGGATGCTACTGTAAATTTAAGCGAATAGGAATCCGTTTATTAGATACTGGGCTTAATTCGATTCTATATCAATTCCTAAGTATTGCACGTATTCGCAAATATTGTTTAACACCAGAATATTTTATGCATAAGTAGACACTCTATAGGTTCGAATCATATCTGAAATTAAGAAATTCTAAATCTACTTGAAAATTCAAGATTGACTAAATCGTTCTAGCTCTTTCCTTCATATGTTCTTGTTTTTGTCTCAATTTATTAATGTTTCTATAATTTTGCTAACTGGGGGTAATCAATAACTTGTGACGGCCCTTTCAGTCTCTCAAACGCACTACCCCTTCTGAAATGATGAATAAGAGCCATAAGTTTTTCCGTCCTCCATTCCTCTCTTTCACCCTCTTTATTTTCTCTTCCTCTTTGTGTTATTTTTAATAATTTTATAAGGCTTAACAAAGCTTGGTTACGATAAAAATAATTACATCAGATGGAAACTTTATGGTCACATTGGCGCCCTTTTCTTTTTTCCCAAGCTCTCGTGTTTCATTATAGCGATAACTATGAGTTCGTCTAGCTATTCCTTTGTCTCTTTGCAAACTCTACTGACCGGTGGAGTGACCGTAGCAAAATAGAAAAAATGAAGTAAGGGAAATATTAAACCAGAAGAAAAATTAACGCAAAAAGGAATAGATAAGTAGGGTGAGAAGACGAAAACAGACTCACAGGAGAAACAAAACAGCAATATTCTGATTAAGATAAATTTCTTACTCTTAGGCGATTTTTATCTCCTTAGTAAAGACTTTTTTGTGTCCTCTCTTTCTCTTATCCACATTCTTTTGTCTTACATGTTAACATCATAACTAAGCTTTCGGATAAATTGTCACACATTCTGAAGTGTAACAAAAACCACAACGAATCTGTTAAATGATGAAAAAAAAGACGAAACGGTAATAACATTTTGTGATTCAGGACTTCATTAATATGACTTCCTTTAGCAGAATGATGGGAGACGGTAGCAAATTAGACCAACAACAACAATTGCAGACATTCTTGGAAGGAACTATTGTATTGAGAAAGGTTCCCTGTGACAGAAAATAGATGGAGTGAAAAGTAAGGAATTAAAGCTTTATTAAAACCTACTAGAGCATTATAAGACCTTTTCAAAACGCAGAGAAATATTTCAAAAAAATATTGAAAACTAACTGATAATTAAGTAAATATCCATGGAAAACATGTCAAAATAGAAATTTTTGAAGCCAGCCAAAGGCCTCCGTCACCTTCGTCTCCGCCTGCGGAAATACGCCAAAAACGGAAATACAGTAATCGACGTGATATGATACGATGTGTTACGATACGATACTATACGATGTTATGCGATACATTAAACCTACAAGTATTCAATAAAGAGTGAAAACGCATGGAATGCTATGCTAAGAGGTAGTGCCGCGTATATGGTATGCATACATTGATAGTATGATTTTGGTGACTGAGCTGCAATTGAAACGAGAGTTTGTCTCTTATTTACCAAAACCAGATTTTACACAATAAAAGGATTTAAAATATTTATTGTTGTTGTTATTTTATGATAAGTGTTGATATTTCATGGGAAACTATTAAATTAATGTAAGATTTGTTGATTAACAATTACCGAAAAAAATCAATTTTTCAACATCATTAGCAAATTACTACGGCGCGGTGAACACAATGAATCCCCCTCGTATGATTCTGCCACAGTTGGCAACAACAGCGGGGATAAATTGGAAAATTGTTTTCACAGTTAAAAAGTCTTTAGAAGTAGAAGGTTGTAAAAGACCAAAGTTGACCCTAAGGATGTCAAAACGTAACAAATTCTCTGTCAATAAACTTTATGAAGAGAAAATATGAAAGATTCCTACAAGAAGAAAACAATTATTATTCCTGTTTCGTTTAACAACAATTAAACATATTAGAGAAATTTGAGGAAATTCAAAGACCTAAACAAAAAGTAATTTATTTCTGGTAACGAAAATTAATCTTTTAGCTCTTTCATTTCTTTTGTTTTGCAGTTACCGATATTTATTATTTTAGCCGATGATTAATGGACGCCAACTTCTCCTTCTCTCCCCCACACCTCCCCGGCAGTTTCCTAGACTTTTTGCAAATATTTTGTTTTCTTCTACGGTGTTGGATACCTTTCAAGTTCTTCAAGGGGTGACAAAGACTAATTTAATCAGCATGTCAGTTTATAATGATATCATAAAAACTTATTTGTTTTTGCTTTTGTATTTTTTTTGAACACTAAAAAAGTACTTTTTGATTAATTCCTTATGTAGTTTTGCTGTTTCTGTTGCGATTTTATTTTCATATCATTTAGCCAATAAAAGTAAAGCGGCTGATGGAATAAAAAATTGTTGAATTGGAACATATTAAGGTTACGGTTGGAAAGAGGAGGGGTGAAGATAGGTGAGAGGCCCATTCGTTGTTGTTTTCTTTCTTTTTTCCAACCAATTTGTCATGTCACTCTAGTGGGATTTACAATTCCAGCTTTCGTCACAATTCTTCCGTTGCAACGTTTTTACAACGTTCGTCTTTTTGCTCGCTTTTTGTCTGCTACCAAGGAGTGTTCTGCATTTTGACGAGTTTTCTGTTATAGTTGTTGTTGCTGTTAGTGTTTCCTGCTGTTGCCTCCAGCGATGAAGAATTTTTTCCTATTGTATCGAAATTTTTTTTTGTATAATTTGTGTTATTGTTGTTTCTCATTTTCACTTAATGATTGCGATTGTCGTTATTGTGGTTCCTTTTTTGATGATTGTCGTTATCTCTCGGTTGTTTATAATCTTTGTTGGTTTTAAAAGACTAAATTATTGTTGTCGTCATTTTTGTAGCAAAACATGAAAAACAAAAAGATGGATGCCGAAAAAATTGAGGGAGGAAATTGCTACCGAAACATCATCAAAATACTAAAGAAGAAAACACAAATACACAAAACACAAAAAATAATTTAAGCTGCACGTTCGAGTTCAATCTTTCAACAACTTCTGTTAGCTTGGCCGCGTAATGGTTGCGGCCACATCCTTTTAACCTCATGGCCACCCCTAACCACCTTCGTAATTTCCTTCTGCCGTCTATATTTATTTTTTCTCTTTCTTCCTTTTCACCTACTCTTCCCAATTTTCATCGAATGCTTCAAACGAATTGGTTTACCGTCTGTTCCTTCAAACGGACGCGTGATTGGAACGCGACTTAACGTTCTCTCGCCCGTCGTAGCGTGCCGCGATAACGACTTGAACTGATGAAGGGCGCGGTCAAGTATTTCATTCAGCTCATTGTGTCCTGATGGAGAGGAAAGGAGAGTAAGGGAGGGAGTACGTGATGTGTTGTTATGGAGACAAATGCTGTTGCCAGCGTTTTCAGTAAAATACAAAAATGCTGTTGTTGTCACTGCTTCTACGAGATGTTGTTTCCATTTGGTTTTGCTGCTGGTGAGGTTTGTTATTGTTGAAGTTTCTGTGCTATTGTAGTTAATGCCACTGCCACTTGCTCTATTACTGCAATTGTTTTTGTGACCTGGGCTGTAAACGTTTCGTTTCATCTTTTACAATTTTATTTTTGTTATTGATATTTTTATGTTAGTTGTTTCCTTCATGTTTTTGTTTTTTGCTTTAGTGATGTCATATAATAATTTGCGCAATTGTTTGCGTTCGTAATAGGATTTTTATTATTGTTGCTGTTGGTTTTGTTGTTTATATGATCGAAAATAATTCCGTTATTGTAATTGAAGCGTGCACTTCCATAATCGGTGGAAGAAAGTAGAAAACACGAAAAAGGGGATTGCCAATCAAGACGTGTTGATCAAGCACAACTGCGCATGCATGCATAAGGGTGCGTATACTTGAATTGGCTTAAATATATATATATATATATATATATATATATATATATATATATATATATATATATATATATATATATATATATATATATATATATATATATATATATATATATATATATATATATATATATATATATATATATATATATATATATATATATATATATATATATATATATATATATATATATATATATATATATATATATATATATATATATATATATATATATATATATATATATATATATATATATATATATATATATATATATATATATATATATATATATATATATATATATATATATATATATATATATATATATATATATATATATATATATATATATATATATATATATATATATATATATATATATATATATATATATATATATATATATATATATATATATATATATATATATATATATATATATATATATATATATATATATATATATATATATATATATATATATATATATATATATATATATATATATATATATATATATATATATATATATATATATATATATATATATATATATATATATATATATATATATATATATATATATATATATATATATATATATATATATATATATATATATATATATATATATATATATATATATATATATATATATATATATATATATATATATATATATATATATATATATATATATATATATATATATATATATATATATATATATATATATATATATATATATATATATATATATATATATATATATATATATATATATATATATATATATATATATATATATATATATATATATATATATATATATATATATATATATATATATATATATATATATATATATATATATATATATATATATATATATATATATATATATATATATATATATATATATATATATATATATATATATATATATATATATATATATATATTATATATATATATATATATATATATATATATATATATATATATATATATATATATATATATATATATATATATATATATATATATATATATATATATATATATATATATATATATATATATATATATATATATATATATATATATATATATATATATATATATATATATATATATATATATATATATATATATATATATATATATATATATATATATATATATATATATATATATATATATATATATATATATATATATATATATATATATATATATATATATATATATATATATATATATATATATATATATATATATATATATATATTATAATATATATATATATATATATATATATATATATATATATATATATATATATATATATATATATATATATATATATATATATATATATATATATATATATATATATATATATATATATATATATATATATATATATATATATATATATATATATATATATATATATATATATATATATATATATATATATATATATATATATATATATATATATATATATATATATATATATATATATATATATATATATATATATATATATATATATATATATATATATATATATATATATATATATATATATATATATATATATATATATATATATATATATATATATATATATATATATATATATATATATATATATATATATATATATATATATATATATATATATATATATATATATATATATATATATATATATATATATATATATATATATATATATATATAGGCATGTGTAATTATTAGTATTAAAACTATCGACTGATTTCAAGTATCGATTGTTGGCTACGGAATAGTTTTAAATAGCGAATTATTTTTTTCACTTATTCATTAATTAATTCACTCCTATTGATCTATTCGAGTTCAACTTATACGGTTACGGTATAATCAACTAACTCGTTCCTCTTTGTTCGTTAATTAGGTATCGGCCTTTACTCGCTGAACGAATCCTGAATAATTAAGAACTAGCGAATGATGGAATTATTCGATAGTTTCTGATAATTACTCATTCTGGGGGCAGATACACTCGTTGTATGATTTCTGAATTACTAAAAATTATCGAAAAAAATATCGAATAAATGAATAATTTACAACTATCGAATAACTCGAGTTTCTATTTGATAGTTCTCAACACTAGTAATTATGTGTTTTGTTTTATGATTAGTATTTTTGTGATGACAAACAACAGCAACAAAAACGGCAATACGTCGCTGGCATATTGTAATATTGTAAAATCATTCCAAAGATTTGAAAAAATAGAAAATTTATTTTTATTAAAATCTGACATATTCGGATCAATTTCCGGTCATCCGTTATGAAGTTTACTTTGTTGACAAATGAGTTTGGCGATGCGTTCTGGAACGCAAAAAGACACTGAGGTTGTCACAACGCCGAAACCGGTTTGCCTACAAAACAAACTTGGCAAGGTTGCCGAAAAAATCGTTCCAAAATTCTCACTCCATTCATCTTGTCGGGGAATGAAACGAATATTAATTAATTAAAATTCGTGTGAAGTGAAAATATCTGGAATTTGTAATTTTGTAGTTTTTCATGTTTCTGACTTTTTAAAGTGTATCAATAATCGGCGGGTTAACACTCGCATACAAAGACTCGCGCAGGCGTAGCTTAATTACGTAAAACTAAATATGATTATTTCGGGATTCTATTGTTTCATCTTGTAAGTTCTTCTTCTTGTTGTCTCCCTTCTCTTACATTCGCCCTTCCTCGATCTATGAAAAATTTCCCAACAATTTATTTTTGATTTTGCCGAGATTTCCTTAGTGTTATTTCTCATTATCTATATCTTGCTTATCGTTTTTCACTTATGCATATAAAATCCTCAAATAATTCCAAAAAAAAGTTATAAAACGAAATTATTTTTTGGCATCAGTCAAAATAAAACAACTCCGAAAAGCAAGTAAACACGCTAGAATACAATATTGCTGCTTTTTCCACTTTTGTTTCTGGTGATGCTTCTTCTAATTCCGTTTTATTCTTCATTTTACCGCAGCTGAGTCCGTCGAGCTGTAAATATTTGACATTTGACAGTTTCATTAAAATGTTTCCAACATCGCAAAACAATCACTAGAGGAATAAATTTCCGAATACTTTTCCTCGTCACTGGTGGAGAATGAAAAGAGGAAGAAGAAGAAGGAGAGCAAGAAGTAGTGGAAGAAAAGAGAAAAACTAGATGAATGAGGAAATCTAGAAATTGTAGCGTGAGCAACATCTGTGTGATGCATTGTCTATTAAAAATTGAATCTAAAATAATGCTTCGAAAATAAAAACAACAAAACCACTGACAACAACAATTGCAACAGTAAACCAACAGCAACCAACTATGATAGTAAGGCACAACAATGAGGCAACAGTAACGCAACAACAGCAGGAATACCGCAGATGCAGTAGGCGAGGATACAAAAAGTGAGACAAGGTCGTGCAACCACAATAACAATATAAACACAAACAACAACTACAAATGGTTTATACCCTAGAATTAATTGCGCCAACAATCTTCCTTCCGTCGTTCTTTTTACTTAGATCCCGGAGAAGAAAAAGGAACATAACGAGAATTAAACTTTATTGAACATTCCTGTCAAAGCATACTGAAGAATGAGAAAAGAAGAAGAATCTTATATCTGTGATTATGGTACATGTGTATTGTAAATACAATTATTATTATTATCATCATCATTTTTCCGCAAAATCGCAAACTTATCCTTTAAACACTGCCTGATATTATTTTTACCGACTATTGCTATAATTGTCCTCCATTGTTTTTGTAGTCGGTGTTGCTAATTTTGTCTCCTTACTTGCCGCCTTGTTCATGCCTTCTTGTTTATGTAATTATGTTGTAACAGAAGCTAATATTATTATTTATGTTATTAGTATTACTATTATTACAATACAATGCAATATACAATTTTGAGTATTTGCTATAGAGGAATTGATTTTAAATACCACAAAATTTGGAATTCCATTCAATTTAAAATATATTTCCTATATCTCATAAACCATACAACGAAATATTATAAAATATGTAAGGATATAATCGGTAATAATGACTTTTTTCTGTTTTTTTTTTTTGTGTAGTCATATTTTAGTGCGAACATTAATATAAATTTCATTACTTTTATCTATTCTTTTCATTGAATTTTTTTATCGATATGAATAAATTTATTATAATGTATAAATCAACTTGATTAATTGTTCAATTATGTTTATATTTATAAACAGTACCTCATTAACTTCCTCCATTTATTTTTCCATCAAAATCAGTTCAGAAATTTAATAGAAAATTCATTTTCAAAACTATGTGTGTTATAACGTGCCAATTCGGATTTTAAGACATTCCTTGGCCACTTCCTTTTCAAATCCATATTTATTCAACTATAGTTCCCACCAAAAATCATTGTTCCTGCCTACATAAATTCTTTAAGACGTAAAATACAAATTTTTCGCTTTTAGTGCGTATGATCGTTTACAATCATTATCATTATTATCATTCTAAAAAGCCGAAGAGTATTCTACGAAATGACGGTATACGAATGGACAAATGTCCCAAACGAACGGGAAGGCGAACAAGCTGGTAGGCAGATGGACTAAATCGACTCGGAATAGGGGTAAATCGACTCAAGAGGTGATTCTGAGCAGGGATATATTCACTGACATATACAAACAAGAATATACCTGTCACACCTCCTTTAATGCGTTACAAACGGATGAACAAGAGAAGCATCTTTTGTTTGTTGGGTAAAGACAAGAAAAATGAAAGGGAAATATAAGACGCCCCATCGTGGTGCTTTCGTAAATTTTGTACGAAATGAGCCAATCATATAAAAGATAAAATGGCGTTTGGTGACAAATTTCACCAGCCTAGACGACAGATTGTCCAATGTCATCAATATCATCATCATTAACAGATAGAGGACACTGATAGCATATAGGTAAGGGAAAATTGCTTCAAATACTTCTGCAATATGTCTTTCCCATCGTCACCTTCTAGTCCTTTGTCTTCGTTTTGTTTTCTTTTAATTTTGGTTACGAGCCCAAATAAATTTGAGGTTGATATAATGAATAATGGGTGAAGAAAACACTAAGATAAAATCTTAAAATGGCAATATGTTATGTCTTATGCTAAAAACACAACCTCGCGACAGTTGTCGCATCGACACATAAAAACTCTGCTGTCGCTGAAGTTAACAGAGAACATTTGTTTGTTTGTTTGTAAATTAAATTCGTTTGTTTGCTAAATTTCTCTTCATACAGACATTTATATTGTTTATCTTGCTCAATTAGAGCTTCCTCTATACCACCCATTCTGAAAATATGGAATTACTATAATTTTAGTAGCTATATTTACATTTATTAATACACACTCACTCACTCGCAACATAATTTCGAGGCTATCTTTAATTTCGACAAAATTTTAATTTAATTCTAATGTCATTTGAAGTAAACAAACGGAGAAAAGAAGAACAAGACGAGCGACAACAAAACAGTAGAACATTTGCTACTCTGCCGTTGTCGTACGCGTCCGCAGCGCGACTGTTTTATTTTTTTTTCTCAATTCCCGTAAGACTCTATGTGATTTTGACAAGACGTGGCGAGGATATTCAAACTGTCGCGAAGATGTGTTTATAGCATTATTGCAACGAATTGTGACCAAAAAGGGAGGAGCACAAATAAACGTTAAAATATTCCTAAACAAAATCTTCAATTTTCTACGGCTAGCCATTTTTAAGTTATGAAATATATGCGTGCATGCTTGTGTACGTACATACATATGTATGTTATTAATGGACGTGAGTAGTAAGTATTTTGGTGGAACGTCACAACGAATCTAGTCGAAATAGGTGCGGGCGTAATCGAAATATATATTTTCGTTGTGATTATAATACCTTCCATACTTCATAGAAGGAAGTAAAACAAGTTTTTCAGTGTTTGCATAACTCCTTCATCAGTCCCACTCGCACCTTCTACGTGGTATATATCTACATGTACGGATCTGAAGATAAAGTAAAGTAGTGAAAACGTCTTAATTCTTTAGAGATTCGGAACATATTTGTTTCTAAATTGCTAATTTTTTGATTGAGAATGTTAGAAAACTTCTGCGCTCTGACCGTTGTGTGTCCACGAGACCCAGTGAGGAGATGACTGGCTTCCTAATATGGCGTTCACCTAAAACGGATCTATTTGGGTTTCGGGTTCGGAGTTAAACCCAATCATAAACCCAGGCTTGTTTCATTAAAGGTGTTATTGTGAAAAACCTGGCAAGATTCTTGCCAGGAGTCCTTTTTATTCTAATTGAAGACTATTCTGCGAATTTTTTGTGTTCGAAAAGCGCGTCTGTGATCAGAAATATGAATCCGTTTGAACCTGATAAGAGGCATATTGTTTGTAATGCAGACACGAGACAGACGTCATCGCTTTTCGCTCCAATGATTTCGATACCCGCAACCTCTTGAAGAATTCGCCGATAAGAAAGAAATTGTGTCATTCCGTACTCCCATACGATTCGTCACTTATTTTACTCGGGAATAATTCACAGCAATCAATTATGTAATAAGCTTGATGCATTTACTCGTCCTCTCTACGGCTTTCTATCAATCGTAAGATGCCAATAATTGCCTTACGTTTAACACAAATTTTACCACGGTTCAAAGCCTTCGCGAGTATTTCTTCTCTATAATTTCGGGACACATATAATAATCATTATTGCCCCTAATAATAAGAAGGGAAAAAATTATAAACGAAATTGATAACATTAGCAATAATAACTAGTAAGGACGTTATCTTCGCCTTGGCCGAACCTTATATATCATATTCCCGAATCTCTTGATAACAACGTTCAACTAAAATGTGGCCGTGTTATATAAATATATTACATATTTATATTTAGCTTATTATATTTACATTTATAATAAAATTCATTACTTAGTCAATATTTAAAACTACCCAGTGCTGGTAACTATGCACGGTCTCATAAGTTATATATTTTACTACTGGTACAAAAAAATTTTGAGAAAGTCCAATCAAATTGTGTTCCTCCTTTTGTAGCAGCATCGGTGCACCCCAATATTGAATGTAATCCTTCCTTTACTACTGAGTCTTCCATACTGGGCTTGGTTCCTTTATGACATCACCGATTATAATTAACAGCCTTATAATGTATCACGATACGAAAACGTAATCTTCGATTTTCTTTTGCTATTTCCCCGCTTTTCTTCGATTTAACGAAGAAACGATGAAGAAGAATGCCAAATTAACGATAACGAAAATGTAACGAACACGAATCGAAAACTAGATTTTTGTTGGAGTTTTTTACATGCATTCCCGTGTTCGATTGGAAATCGCTTGATAATGTATCACGAATACTTCACGAAAGGATCAAAATTGACGATAACAAAAAAGCGTTCGTCACAGCAAAGAAGCATTGCTGCTTATGATTGCAAGGAGAGGAGAAGTGGGAGGAGGTAAACAAGCGCATATTTTCTGTAAATGCCAACAACAATAAATTGTTAAACTCATTCCAGCTTCGTTTTTGTTTCGTGATCGTTAACATTTTCGAATCGTGTTCGTATCGTGATACATTATAAGGCTGTAATTTGTGAATAGGTAGTCCTTCATTAAAAGACCACAAATCATTGAATTAAAAAGCATTAGCCAAAGTAAACCTTCTGGAAAAGTGGAATTTCTGCAAAGAACAATAAAGCAAAAAAAAAACAGTTTATGATGACAATGAATATTCCTGCCAAATTTCACAACGATAGCACTATTTTTACTTCTGTAGTAGCAATTTTTGTGCCTAGTCGGCGGATCACGCCCATTTTTTAGGAAATATTTCCAATTGAGATGCTTTTTTGGTTGGAGTATTTCCAACATCGATACGTAAATTCACTTTCAGACTCAAACAAAGACAAAGACTTTTCAGACAACAAAGGCTGAAAAATTGATGTATTAACACGAATTAATTAATATTCGCTATAAACACTTGGCGTGGAAGTTATCCTATTGCGCCCATTTTCAATACTAACCAGCCTATGATGCCAAACAATATTCGTGCCAACTTTCATGATGATAGCCTTATTTACCGAATTTACAACTATCTCGAAAAAATGAGCACGTCTCGTTTACTAATAATTTTATGATTAAACGTATGTATGGGTAAACAATAAAAAAGATTTAAAAGCTAACATTTATGATATTTGATGCGTCTGATATAAACCGTTGTATGTGTGCAATATATTTTGTGCATTTTATAACGCTTATACTTCTTACATTATCTCTTATAATTACTTCTAATCATTGCAGACGATATTCGTGTTACGTCGAGTCTTTTTTAACGTCAGCTTTTAACCTCGACCAAACGTGATCAAATAGCATTAAACATTGGTCTATATGAACCAGGTCGTAGTATTAGATTACTTACAAACTCATTTTCTTGTAAAACTTCTTCGACTACATGACAAGGGTCATTATCGATTAAAAATACAACTTTTAATTAATGCATATTTTGGGCATTTGGAAGACAAATTTCAATGTGTTCACTATTTACTATAATATGAATATAACTTAATGCGTGTTTATAATTCAGTTTCCGAGATTAGCGCAATTTTGAATCTGCAAATACGCTTCCGAAAAAAGCACATATTCTCAGTTTTTTCCCCTCTCTCTCCCTCAATTTATACCAAATTGTTTCGAAATTATCGAAATCGAAATTGTTTATTCCCAATTTAAAGTTGAAAAGGTATAGAGTCTAGTTAATTCCTTTCTAAATATCCATGAAGTCATATTTAATGTTCAAAATGAGAGTCAAAGAAATTCTGGTATATCTAATTATTCTGAAAGAAGGCATCGTTCGTTATCAGCAAAATGTTCATTGATCATAATCAAAATCGTTTGGTTTACACAACATTATTGTAATAATATCATAGCTAAACAGAAAATGTAATTTTTCCTAAGGTTAGTCAAAAATTAATTAAGTATCTCATCATTCCAAAAAATAATATAAACTTAATATGCTTGGGAAGGTTGTTAATATTTTCAAACGTTATAAATGAGGAGTTTTATTATGTTATCAGTATTATTGATAAGCTATCATATATATGATAAGCTTATTTGTGTTATCAGTATTATTGATCTTAACTTTAATAGCGCACAGTGGGTGAAAATTGCTGTTTTCAACCTTTCGACGGTCAAAAATCTGTAGCTTTTGAATGGATAGAGATATTTTCATTCGGTTTTTTGCATATGAAAGTAGAAGCATGTATCTTTATGCTGACTAAATGTCATTTGGCGTTTTTCTTTATATTTTAGAAATAATTCGCAAACTCACAGTTTTATGTTAATGTCGCGTCAAAATTAATTGATTGTAATTTACTTATATTTTGCCCATTTCTTATTGTTTATGCAAAATAATATTATTCTGAGGATTATAATTAATGCTCTTTAGCAAAAACCATTACAAATGGTATCATATAGTTGCTATTTTACAATTAATTCCTCTGCTTCTTTACTTAAAGTTCTAGAGGCTTTAATATATTTTTTTCTTAATGAGGAGATATATCAGGTCAGATGATACTAACATAATTTTCAGCAAATATTCGTTGGTGCATTCCCGTGAGCACTTCCTTGTGTTATGTTCCCTGTAGTGTCGATAGTCCCTATTCCGCTCTTCCTGAGCCTCTTCTGTTAGCCGTCCTATGCATTAACACTTTGTGAATTGTGGGGGCATATCTCTCCATGGGTACAAACTGTTGTAGAGATCCGCAGTGGCCTTAACGTATTTGCAAAATTTTTCATGCGTCTATTTCACAATTACTCGATATCACTTGCAGTATCACCTTAAATTTTGCAGTAAATTTATGTAACTCCACTAATTCGAGCATTGATATCTGGATCGGAAAAACCCTCCTAGCCGTATTACCATCGTTCGTGTTTGCCGCTCAAACTTTTGGCACATCAATAATAAGTCTCTCTTTCCTAAATTCTCTTAGAATTCTTTTTTCAGTACTTCTGATATTTCCTTTTCCTCCAATGTCATACGATATCCTTAAGATGTGTTCCATAATCGGAATTTGGCATGCAATGGAGATAGGCCAAATTCATATTCGTAAATATTATCTTCATTTTTAGGAGGGTCACTCAATGTGGATGTTGATTTAGTGCCGGTTAATTGCTTAATTGCATAATTTTTACCGTCGACCATTATCATAAGTAACATGTGGTGAAGCTTTTATGACTACGTCCGCGCAAACTAATTGTCTATTTGTTCTCAGATGTTGTATATATGCTTTTGTAAGCATTGTTTCTCCAACATATTGGCCAACAAGTTACAGCTTCCTCCTTTTCGAATGATCAGAACTGTCTTCAAAAGACTTTGCAGGTCTACCTTTATTTGGTTTGTCCTCATTATTCTCTTCATATTCTGAGTCATCTTCATCTTGTGCATTTTCAACCAACCATTTCTCGTACTTTTTTAGGAAAAATGATAGATTATATTTGTAATTCTTGTAGTACTTTTTTCCGCTTTTCAAAACGGACTTGATTCTTTTTCTAAATCCTCCAGTGAATTATGACCTAAAATTATGTCCTTAATGACTTCTCCAATAATGTCCAAGAAAACGCCATTTTCTTACACAAATGAATGCGTAACTTGAGAGGACATCATTTTATAAGGATTTAGAATCACTTGAAAATTATTCTTTATGCAACTTAAAAGGAGCAGGTACATTCAAAAGACTTAACGCGCTACCTGTTTTTATATTACCAAAGATGCTACTGTGCTACGATTTAAAAAACTTACTACCCCTAATTACATTTTATAATTCACCTCTTTAAAAAAATATGTTAATTATCTAATCATAAAAACCATCAATAAAAATTACCTGTATTTTATGCTCTTACAACGAATATGTCATAATATTATCGCAAATCATGGTGGTAATTCCGCGAAAAATTTAGAGCCTGGCAAAGCTTTTATCTTCTCTACATAGATTTTATCGGCCTTTATGCGTAACATATGAAAAAACAATGTTACTTTGCCTTTTCATGAGTTTTACATATAGTAAGAAATAGCTTCAAAACAGGTAGGTAAAATTTTCAAACCACAGATAGTGGGTGTAGTTGGATCCAGTTCGATCAAGTATTCGGGAAGGTTGTTCAAAAAACTCTAAATTTTCAGAAACAATTAACATTTTCATAAGCAAATATAATCCCTGAAAGTTCTACTCTCCTAAACCTGGAATTTAAAGTAAATTTAAGCCTTTTAAAAAATAAATAAATAAAAATATCCTTCACAGCCACAATATTAGAAACGGATACATTGGATTTACAAATAGCTGTATTTTAATATGCTTTTTTATTTATTGCTTTAATACCATTTGAGATACACCCGCTCAAAATCAGAAAAAATTGTAAACTTATATGAAAGACTGTATTTTGGCTTCCTCATCTTTAACCGATTACCATTCCTGGTTAACTTCCAAAAAATTCCCGCCGACTTCCGAGGTTTATAAGTATTCTAAATCACATGCAAAAAGAATTTTCAAAATATATAGACGCGACTTTTGGGACATTTGGCCGCGGTTCAGACGTGATCTCCCACTGTGCAGCGTTTGAAAAATATTTCCAAAAATGATAAGAAGCATAATAAATAAATATAATGTTTGATACCACAATCTACTTTTTGTATCGTATTTGTGGTCTAAATATATATTCGCAGGTGTTAAAGAGTGTTCGGATAGTAATTTCGTTATTTTACAGCAGAGGAATTATTGATTACATTGTAAGAGATGAACGAGTATTCGAAATAATCACTTTTGATTTTGTTCAAAGTAAAAATTACCGAATCTCTTCGGTATTCCGCAACTAAGCGGACGGACAGAAGACAGAATGATGTCAAAAAGAAACCGCTTGAATGATGTCAGAAAGAAACCCTTCACCAACGGAAGAGTTTGTTTTGACTTTCTTATAACTAACCTAATTTAAGAAATAAATTAATAATTTTTATGGCATAGTTAATTCTACAATATGATATATTTATACGACTTTTGAAAGCATGTACCTTTTCATTACAAATAAAATGTTTGAACTGAAAGCATTAAACCTACTCGGGTTTGCATTCATTTTTGGAATCGGGTCAGCCACTTCATGTGGTGAATCCCATGAACCTGATGGTCGGGTAATCAACGGAGAAGGAGCGCATCCTGGTCAATTTCCCTTTATGGTGGCTCTAGAAATCAACAAACAAACTATCCATTCATTTTGCGGCGGATCATTGATTTCAGCGGATTGGATTCTAACAGCAGCACATTGCCTTGTCAAGTAATTAAATTGAATTAGGCACGTGTCCGCAAACACTATATATTAAATTTAAACTTCTTTAGCGCTCAGATGGTACACGTTTATTTGGGCTCCATAAATCGCGATGAACCCGATATAGGTTACGCTATTTGGCATACGGACTTCTTGGTTCATCCTTTATGGGATGAAATGAACAGAAGAAACGATATCGCGCTAATTCGAATTCCCCCAACTAATTCTTGTGACAATATAAAGCCGATTCCTTTGCCAACTACGAATAGTCCAACAAACTACGTGGGAAGAATTGCCATTGCCAGTGGCTGGGGCAAGAAAATGCAACCCACCGGAGTCTTAGGTTCACCAAAACGTTTACAATGGACTCTAGTGCAAGTAATTGAAAACGAAATATGTGAAAGGTTTGATTTATATGTGCACGATGCAGAGATTTGTTTGGACGTCAAGATCCAAGGAACTCCTTGGATAGGTGATTCTGGTGGACCAGTATTTTTGGAAAATACGGGAGAATTGATTGGTGTTTTTTCAAGTCTCTTAACATTAAAACCCGAAGAGAGGAAGCCAGTAATAGCCGTACGTGTAGTACATCATTTGGAATGGATCAAAACGGTTACTGGTATCTCCTAATAACTTAGCAAAATAATGACAAGTCCTGGAAGACCTACCGGCGGATTTATATCGAAAATTTGGAAAGATATGGCATATTTCATGAAATGCAAAAATTACAGCTCTTCTATAAACATAAATAATAACATCTTACGATTATCCATATATCTAAGGTTATTCTCATAATAAAAATAATGAAATTTTACACACAAACTAATAATACAGCTCCTTTCGTTATCCTTCCATTAACTCCACACGATTATCTAGCTCTGAATGGCAAGCAGATCCACACAAACGTTATTGAAATCATTCATTTATAAAAACAAATTAGTGGCACGCGCTGCGATCGATTTAAAGATGTTCCCAAAGATCTGCTTATTCGCTAGTACAACCCAAACTCAAAACATTACTAGTATTTTTCTTAAAATGTCATACAATCATTAATAATCTTGTCCTTAAAATATTACTATATATATATATATATATATATATATATATATATATATATATATATATATATATATATATATATATATATATATATATATATATATATATATATATATATATATATATATATATATATATATATATATATATATATATATATATATATATATATATATATATATATATATATATATATATATATATATATATATATATATATATATATATATATATATATATATATATATATATATATATATATATATATATATATATATATATATATATATATATATATATATATATATATATATATATATATATATATATATAATATATATATATATATATATATATATATATATATATATATATATATATATATATATATTATATATATATATATATATATATATATATATATATATATATATATATATATATATATATATATATATATATATATATATATATATATATATATATATATATATATATATATATATATATATATATATATATATATATATATATATATATATATATATATATATATATATATATATATATATATATATACATATATATATATATATATATATATATATATATATATATATATATATATATATATATATATATATATATATATATATATATATATATATATATATATATATATATATATATATATATATATATATATATATATATATATATATATAATATATATATATATATATATATATATATATATATATATAATATATATATATATATATATATATATATATATATATATATATATATATATATATATATATATATATATATATATATATATATATATATATATATATATATATATATATATATATATATATATATATATATATATATATATATATATATATATATATATATATATATATATATATATATATATATATATATATATATATATATATATATATATATATATATATATATATATATATATATATATATATATATATATATATATATATATATATATAATATATATATATATATATATATATATATATATATATATATATATATATATATATATATATATATATATATATATATATATATATATATATATATATATATATATATATATATATATATATATATATATATATATATATATATATATATATATATATATATATATATATATATATATATATATATATATATATATATATATATATATATATATATATATATATATATATATATATATATATATATATATATATATATATATATATATATATATATATATATATATATATATATATATATATATATATATATATATATATATATATATATATATATATATATATATATATATATATATATATATTATATATATATATATATATATATATATATATATATATATATATATATATATATATATATATATATATATATATATATATATATATATATATATATATATATATATATATATATATATATATATATATATATATATATATATATATATATATATATATATATATATATATATATATATATATATATATATATATATATATATATATATATATATATATATATATATATATATATATATATATATATATATATATATATATATATATATATATATATATATATATATATATATATATATATATATATATATATATATATATATATATATATATATATATATATATATATATATATATATATATATATATATATATATATATATATATATATATATATATATATATATATATATATATATATATATATATATATATATATATATATATATATATATATATATATATATATATATATATATATATATATATATATATATATATATATATATATATATATATATAATTCGCTCAAAGGAGAAAGGAAATTTAGTATTTTAGAATTATATTCAGTTTCGTAGAAGCATTAGGTTTTGTATGATTTCCTTGCGCTGCTAGCCATTTCTAAAGAATATCCTAAAGAGGGCACAAAATTGGATATTTTGAACTTGTGAAAAATTATAAAATTTCAGCCTTATATAGCCCATTTTTTTCAATATACCTGTAAAATTTTACGAAACCTTTAATCAAAACTGGCTCTTCAACACAACAGATTATAACCAACCAGCCATAGGTGTTTCTACGGTGTAGATGTTCGAGCGACAGTTTTGTTTTTTCTCAATTGTGGTAAGACTCTATGCAATTTTGACAAGTCTCGGCGAGGATATTCAAACTGTCGCGAGGTTGTGTTTATAACATTGCTATTGGTCGGTCGCGCTTAAGGTTTCTTTTTAAAATTCTTGGATAGTCAAAGGCTTGACTCTTTAAACCTTTATTTTCTGATCTTTCAGAATCTTCAATAAAAGCAGAGAAAAAGTTAATTTAACTTGAATTTATTTCTTCATTTCCTTCCACACCCTCCCGTGATTCTATCACTTTGTCTGTGTTGCCTCAGACCATAAATGTCTGAACTATTTTGCGTAGCTTTCCTAAATAATCCAGATGAATATTAAGAAAACATTATTGCAACAATGGATTGAGAAACCATCCAGGAAAATGAGAACAACAAAACTTTAACAACAGAAAGTAAAATGAAATCTCGAAACGAGCCCAACGGAACTCAGAGAATTTGTAATAAATTCATGAGACGTTAAAGGCAGCTAGAGAAAAAATTAAGAAAATATATAAAAGATATTTCAAACCTTCTTTTATTCCTTCGTCCCTTCCTTCTTTGATTTATTCATTCCCGTGATCCATTTTCGTTCATTTTTCTCTCCTTTCTTCCGACATCCCTTCGCAACTATCTTCACTCCTTCCCGCATTCATCGCAACTGCTATTCTGACGCCTTCATCACTTAGAACGAGCCAACATCGACGATTTACTGACCTTTTTTTCCTTTTTGGAATATTAGAAGGTTTTAAAATAAATCGTAACAGCGTGAATGGCTTTCTGGCCTTAAGGCTCTCGTAATCATCCAACGTCATCATGAAAGTCTCGTTTTCATAACTAATTTAATTTTATTAAAGGTCGATACAAAGAGGAACTTAATGACTGCCTTTTTGAGGACTGAATGGGTGGTGATGGGGAATATAACAGGCTTTGCGGGCACTGGAGAGAAAGTTTTGTGGGTGGTTGATGATTGGTTGGTATCTAGATTGTGGTATCGGTTGCTTAGCTGACGATGTTGTTTTTAATTAATTTCGGCTTGAAATGGCTCAACAACAAAATAAAATGACAGAAATAACTTTCAGCAAATTATTTACAATTTTGGGATCAAATTTAACGGAGTGGGAAACGAGATATGCCAAAACAATGAGAAGCGAAAATGTTAAGAGCTGACAACAACAAAACACCAATACCACTAAATGTAATCCACATAATTACCATCAATATCTTTTGCTTCGCTTCGTTTTCGTTATCCATGTTTAATTAATTTGCCAAAACTTTAAATCATTTGATGACTTGTCAAAAGAAATAAAAGAGAAAAAACTTCATATAATTGAAATTTATGCAGCAATGGGTCGTTTTATGAATTTTGAAAATTGAAAATGGGTAAAAAACTATGAGACAGTTTTCCAGACAAAAATGTTAATGCTTTTAATTACGCAGTGAGATAAATGAAGGATAAACTCATAGTAAATGCTTGCAAACAGCATTTTGTGATCAATTTTGTTTATTTTGTTTTTGTTTTCTAAATTTATTAATTTTGCCTAAATAATTTTAAAAAATTTTCATAATGTTTTTTAAATACCGGCAATTTTGGCCTCGAATTATTTTCCGGGTGAAAGGACTCTTCTATATGAAAAGGATTTCTATATGAAAGGATTCTTCTCTAATTAGGAAGGTATACCTGCAAGGAAAGCGAGCCTTCGGATAGGATGGAACATTTTAACAAGAGTAATATTTAAGGTCTTTCATCATGAAAAGGGACAAACCACCGATTATCACCGTTGTCATTTGTCACTTATGTGTTGAGAATTATTCAGGCAAGGATCTGAAAGTAATGAGCTCACCAGTGGATAAAATTATCATACGATATGTAGCAATTATTTGTATTTCTTGTATATCTATTCATTCACTCAATTTATCCACTAAATTCATTCAACTCTCTTTTTACTTCCGAACATGCTCTCGTATTTTCACAATTAGCAAACCGAAGTGAAGGCGAGAAAGAAATACAATTTTTTAAACGAGATTAGGTTTCGATACTAGATAACCTTTGAGCGAAATCACGAACCAAAGCAAGAATATCCTCGATTAATTTTCTAAGGCTTTTTCAGGATTGGAAACTGAACAAACTAAGAAAAATACAATAAAGAGATTGTGGTATCATACAATATAGAGATTTTGAACTTCTTTGTACGTTTATTTCAACTGATATATCTATTATCAGTCCTTAAGTAAATATCCTTCATGATAATCATTACCCGTATCAAACGCTTGCATTTTAGGAGTCGACAATCAACTTTTCTATTAGCAAATATTGTAATAAATCTTTCGATCATCTTAAGAACCTCATAAATAACACCATCAACAACAACAACAACAACAACAACAACAGTACAATTAACAATATAACAGTATGTAATAGCGGTCAAATTTATGACAAGCTAACAAAGAAAATCTATAAGCACGTTCACAAAGAAATTGAATTTTTCCAGTTATGAATCACGAAAACACAAAATAAAAACATATTTAAAATAAACACCTTCGCATTTTTCCCCAACCCTTATGTAAACCTTATGCTTGTTGTTGTTATTCTTAATGTTGTTGTTCATGTTAGTTCTAACTATCCAGAATTTTCTTCGTTCCATTTTGCTCCATTCTCTTTCATAAAATTGATAACGAAATTTTCAATTAAATAATGAAAATGAAATTTTCTTTAAATTCGCACACACACAAACACACACATATATACACATACACACACGCACACACACAGGCAAATTCCACAAAGTAATTGGATTTCCGAGTGGCCGAAGCCAAATTATATTTTTCCCCAAACACAAACACTCGTAAGCACTCACACACACATATACGCATTGACACCCAGACTAACGCTCTGCATGTGCGATAATTCTCCTGTGAACCAGTAGAGAACCTCATATATTTGCAATTAGAGTGTTCTAAGTTCATTTCTGGTACATAGACACACTGACTAGGTAACACCCGTCCTAACATACATTGCAGACGTTCACTCTTATACGTCTGAAGAAGCAATTAAATATAAATCTGAAAAGGTAGGTTAAACTCCTTTTACTAATTCAGCTAATCACGCCTGTTTGTAAATATTAGTGTAGATGGTTGAGTAAACAATCATCAATTTGAGTCGACCTACCCAAAGCACAGCGACCCACACGCACACAGATAAATGTGTATACGACACCTATAACTGTATTGAATTACATGTTTAGGTATTACATACAGAGTAAATTACATTAAATGGAAGGGTTTAATTCTTGTAAACTTTAACATACAAGCACCACCCTTATCAGAGAGGTTTTATTTCAAATCAACTTTCTCCTCCTACGTCGGTATTTTTTAGCCTTTTGAAATAATCTGGTAAATTTTTTAAAGATTGGTTATCAACGAAACATAATCACAAAACGCATAACCGACACCTCTCAGAACTATCTCAGATCCGCATAGCTGGATCTTCTCACAACTACAAACAACGACTGACGTTTATTGCGATATTTATTGCGTTTATTGAGATTGCGATATCTCCGCGACAGAATAACGAAATTAAAAAAGTTTCTGTGAAAATGTAAATTGTTGTGGCATAAGTTGTGGTGATAAGTTGTCGATGTGTTCAGAGTCTATACCAAGAATCTTGCATACCATCAGTTGGAAATATTGATAACGCCACATTAGCGCTTTCCATGCAATAAAAAAACAAAAAGTGTCGCACGATACGCGATACGCGGAGCGATCCCGTACAATAACAAGTGAAGTAACTTTATGAGTGACGTTTTGTGTGATTTCATAGCGGGAACGTAACTGAGACCAACAAGATTTGTCACTAGACATCTGAGTAAAATCGTCAGTCAATTAGCCCGTCCACCAACTACTTAATGAAGCAATCTATCTATCAGGCGGTATGTTTGGGTAATCCCAACTTTGTGCTGAACGAATATGCGACGTGAACCCCAAGATCAGCAATTGCATTTAATTGTGTTCCTCGCACTCCCCTTCCCCTACAAGTCTCATCGATAAGCAATGCAAATCTGCTAACCTGTACGAAAACCATTTTTCGGGGTTGAACTCTTTCAGTTATCTCAAGTTTAATAAACTCTAAAATATGTGAAAATGTTCTCATTGAGTCTAAAGAAGAGTGTGAGGAAGAGAGAAAGGGAAAGAGATAGATGCAGTGGCAGAGGTAAAGTCGAAAGACTAGAGATATATACTATTCATTCTGAAAGTTCTCCCTCTGTAGTTTAATATTCAATCGGAAACCAGCAAAACTTTGCATTTAAATTAAAATCGGTGTCATGAATATTTATGATTGCAATTGAGATTGTGTTGGAATAGTGGTCACTATAGAGATCTGCACCACTAAAGACAGCAAACAGCTAAAACATGCACATATTTTATAGGAAAATTCCATAAAATCAAGCGAAATCGGTAGATACTCGTGCCTCGCATCACCTGGAAAATAAAGCATTTTATTTGCTACCACCAAATATTCCGTCGTGCCCGCTGGATTTTACACTATTCGGCATTGCTGGTCAACTATTATTGATTCTACATAAAAAGAGAAGAGTCAAGGTATGTTGGTGGTCTACGTGTGTCGCCAACAGATTCACCGTGATATATTTTCACAAATATTCCTCTCAAATATTTCACAAAAATCATTTCTCTTCTTTGATTTTTATGCTTTTCTATTCCGGTCCGGCTATGGCTTTTTAACTAAACGAATGAAGTCACTAAACCATTATGGTAGGAAAAAAGACAAAGCCGGCGATTTGGTTTGGCTCTCACTCCACAGGCTTGGTCATTGAAACGTACGCCAAGATTTCTCTGAATTTGAAACTTTTATAGCAATAAAAAAACCCAGTAAAAATTCCAAAAATGGATCAAACCTGACAACGGATCAACGCGACCAAAGGATTAATTGATTCCTTGCATCAGGACCACACACGGATTCGATGTAGCATCATATGTAAACCGTACCTTTCTGTCCACCGACGTTTATGAAGTGACCTTTTTGTTGTCAATTTAAAAGCTTTTATAAGTTTCCTCTGGGTATTACAGCTTTATTTAGTTTTTTGTTGTTGTTTTTGGTTTTTTATTTACGAGATATTTCAAAAGTTTATTTATCACGTTGTCGACGTTGTCAAAAGTTTATAACGCAAAGGTTTAAATGGTTTATTTACTGACTTTATTTTAAACCAACGCAAAAACAAAATGTTGGAAAGAGAACACAAAATTTATGAGGATTAACTCATCCATGAAAAGTATATAGTGCGCTTTAACTAAACAAATTTAGTTCAATAAAAATGTTTTTTCATGGTTACGCACCTTGCACTAGGAAACGGTTTAGTGTTTCATGTTAACTTACCTAATTACCGTATTACCAATTTATTGGTGCGTACCCTCAACATTATTGAACATAGTTAGAATGAACCTAAATATTTCTTTCCAATATTCCAAGGAGAATTTAATCCTTGCAAAAGGATCAAAAGTAAAAATACTGAACTTAAAGTGAATCCGATATTTATTAATATTTAATATTGTAAACTATTACCGTCATCGATCATTATAGAAACTCTTCAATTTATATCTTATGTTAAATTTTCTTTCTCTGATAGTATTTGAAAAAAACAATATGGAATTGAGACCACACAGACATATATACATTCTACATGAAACATTGGTTCCCGTACTTTCAGCATCTGTTCTACAGTTTGCGCTGATTTGAATCAGCTTGTTTTTGTTCCAGACTCAACCCTTCCGCAGTTAATTCTCTGTTGCATAGGTCGCTCTTTTGAGTGGCTCGGGAGGTGGCGGTGATCATCGTTGTATGTCATTCTCTTTTTTATCATCGTTGTCGTTTAGTGTCATTCTCGCAACATTTTATTTTATTGTATGACTAGCCACACCTTAAGCAGCAAACTTTACAAATTTGCCAAAAACGTAACATTTTAGGAACAAATTTCCTCCGAAATTTACTTAGTGTGCGATCTGTTGAGTGCTATCAATAAGATATTTTTATCAGTAGATTCATACAGTCTCAGCCAAGTCGACTTTTATTACAACCACCACCATTACCTCCGACTTAACGAGGACCTGCCTCAACAACTTTGTTGTCATACAAAACATGCATGGCGAAAGCTTCTAAACTTGGGTATCCTTATCGCTCAACGGTAAAACCCAGTAAAGTTCAGTGTTGGTAAATTTCCGTTTATTTAATATTCTGGGAATACTTTCTACATCTATTCTAGTAGGCTTCAAGCGAGCTCCCATTTAAATTGAACAAATAAAAATACAGACACAATTCAGTTTTCCGCCATGCAGGTCAAGTCCTTATAATTCCTAAACCCTTCGAGTCCATTCTGTTTCAAACTTCGCAAGCTATTTTTAATATTTCAATTAAATTTTGTGTTCGATATATATTTTTATTTAATCTTAATCACGTGAAAGGTTTTCCATTTTAAATTCAATTAAATAATTTCAATTCTTAAATAATTAAAATTTGAATAAAATAATTTCAAAATTTAAAAGTCGACTTAAATCAATTTTTCATTCGAAATAAAGATTTTTACTTTTAAAGAATTTTTAAAAGATTTTTTACATGTCCAAAAATTTAGCTTCTGTTGTTCTCTCCTTCATGGATATTAATTTTGTTAACGTTCAAAATTGTTGGGAAGGGGGGATGTGTGAGTTATAGTTTTCATGAGCTTATTTACTTAAACACTAAATGACTTTTTTAGAAAATTTGTGATAATTCTGATTGTTTATCTTTTTAGATTAGAAATAAAACTAGGTGATGAGTGGTGGAAAGTCATTAGCATCGTATTTTTTTAAAAACCCTTTACAATATTTGCTGCGATATTTCTGATATCGGTTCGTGCAGTACCGTTTTTAAAGCGCCTATTGTAATACCGCCGAGCGTTCCCACTTTCCATTGACATAACTGAAAAAGGGAAACTATTCTTCATTTTAATACTCGTAGTGCCAGTCAGAAAAGTACCTTTTCATTGCAGATATTCTGAGAAACTAAAATTACTAATTCCACATTTTTTTCACTTCTATCAGAGAATATATATTTTAATATTCTTAAGCTTATTTAAGGTCCATGGAGACAGTTTTAATTAAAAATGATTATTTTAAAGCGAAAGTATTAATCCGTATTAAAGTATTAATTAAATTATCTTTGGTCCGATCTGACTTAAACTGTATATGGGTTTTATCTGTTATATAATCCCTTCATATTCAGCTAATTGTTGCCCATTTTTTATACTCCTGTGCTACACATTTACACAAATTTTGTATCTTCTGGATTAATCCTTTGTTGTATTTCTGGAAATTTTACAGAGTTTTTCATCATATTTATTTTCATCATATTACAGCCGACGTAGCATGTCGCGAATATCTCTTGAGAACCAGACACATATAAAATTTGTTAATAATTTCCCATTAATTCATACCGTTCATCAATTTCATCCACATATATGTATTCATTTTTCCTTCGGGTACGCGTGCGGTACCTTTAGGACTTAAAATTGATTGAGTGATATCCTCAAATATCACATTATAAATTCATTTCCAAATATCCGAGAATGTTTTGACAAAATTGCGTCTTCGTTGATGGCGTGATAATACGCCAATGCTGCAGACTTTCTCACCAAATTCATTAAACACGATTAAAATCTATGTACACTGGTTTATTATTATTTGGACAATGCGAGATTAATATCATGCACTTCACTGCAGAATTAAAAGAACGTAACGCAACATTTGTTATACTAAGCACCTTTCTACTCTCTTAGATAAATCCCTCAAAGATGGAGGAAGGAATGAATGAAAGCTACCCTTTGTTTCTAAACACACCATGTAATTTAACGTTTCAATTTAATTCTAACTTAATGTTAAAACTTTAATAATTTTTACTTTTTACCCTTTTTCTAACTTGTCTAATTCTACAGATTATCTCTTGTCTCTTTATTTCCCTTATTATAATCTTCTCCTTGTAACGATCTTATTCTTCTTCTCCTTAATCTTTTCCTCGCCTCACCGAAATTTTAAGTAATTTGTTTTAAAAAAATGCATCCAAATAGCAAAATTATTTTATCTATTTTGTCTATTCTAAGCACTGACCTCACCTTACCCATTTCTTGTTTCGGTAAATTACTCGATGTCACACAGTTTTATTGCTACAGACTATCCAATCATTTGTTGTCCCGATTCGCCAACTTAAGGATAAACAAGAATGTGGCAACGCCATTTGAAAGCGTGTTTTCAACGGAAGAATAAACAAGAAAAAACAGTAGCAAAGACAGCCCGCGACCGAACGGAATTGAAAATTGCTTCTAAGAAATAAATTGCTTGCATGCATCATGCACTTAGCGTCGTACACCTCCACCACGCACTACAGTCAAAGGAAAAGGTTCCTGATAATGTGGCAACATCGTTTAATATAAATTTTGCTTTTTATTGTTTGTTTATTTGTTTTTCTTCTCGATTCGCATGCAATCACCATGAAATGTAAATATAAATAAAGCGGAGAAAGGAGTAATAAAAGACCGGAGGGAGTAAAACGGAAATGAATAGAAAAAGTGTAAAATATATTAATGAAATAGTAGTGAATTCTCCGACACGATTAAAAAAATTGGCTGTCATTTTGTGATATTTGAATGCTTTATAATAATCAGGCATTATAAAACAGCTTACTGAAGTTTCAAAATAACATTAATTAAAATTTTTTTCTTAGGAATTAATGTGTAAGCATGTCAAAATAATAGTTTGTTCAGGTTGGTATTAACAACCTTGACTCATCACCTCCATCTCTGTAAATAACGATATTCCTTAACATCGTAATCGCTAACGGCATCGCCATCATTATCATTATCTACAAATTCAACTCATTCTCATTTTCTTAAAGGAGAATCATAATGCGCTTCAATTTATATTTAAGAAAATTGGGTTAAGAAGTTATTGATGTTGTTGTTGTTGTTATTGTGTAACACTGTCATGTATTCGTCGTTTTCCACTTTATTCTTCGTCTGCACCACACTAATGCTAATCCATCCCCTTCCTCCTTCTTTACTTTCCTACCAATATCACACAACTTCGTGCTGGAATGTGGGCGCAATTCATTAGCTCCAAATGAGATTAATCATAGAGAGAAGTAAGGACGAGGAGCCCATACACATACACGTCACATATACACACTCTCACACATATCCACATACATCCACACATACAGACACCCATATATACATACATACACACAAACAGAAACGCATGTACAACAAGTCTAAACTTTACAATGATCCGTCAACACTAGAAATGTTATGCTACCCTTATCATTAGACCGCACGCATACACATACACCTGCATGCGCTCATACGCACACGCATACCCACAATCGCACGGACTCATATACGTACATTTCTCTTCAAGATTTGTCTTAATTTCGGAAAGGAAATGGAAGAAGTGTCTTCGAAGGTTTCAAGACCTAAGGGAAAATAACTGCGATAGCATAAATACTAACAACGATAACTGCAACAAAGGCAGAAACAACAGCGCTAATAGCAATAATATCTTAAAAACGTAAAAAGTACGAGACTACAAAAAATTATTATTGTTGCATGGACTACAATACTAAAAGAACTCAAAAGAATGGGTAAAATAAAATTAAAATAAATTAAAAGTATTCGTGAGCGAGATTTTTCTTGATGGTGTGAAACGTTAAATTATAAAATTTAATTCATACAATTAATTTGCATAAACAAACGAATATGATATAATATGAATAATTAGATCGCATACATAGCAGTATAATATACATTATTTATTGTGGCTTTGCCAAATTCATGAAAAAATTACTAAGTAAGAGATCTTGGAAGAATTTTTGTGTTTTGAACGTAAAGCATGTTGCATAATGTCGCGCATTATTTTTATTCTTCTTCTTTATCTTCATTCTAGTTCTCGCTTATACCAGGTCTAGGACTTACGTTCATCTCCTATCGTAAAAGTATTTTAATTTAATCCTTACATCGACATTGTGTCATTATATAAATGCACGTTTAGGTGAGTGCGTATAAGAACGTGCGTCCTTATAATGTGTTTTAAGTGCGTCAGATTTTCGTTAACTTTGAGCTTGAATATCTTTTAGAGTTTCACTTTTTCCATAATTCATAAGATTTTTATTATTGTTTGGGATATCATATAAAACGATTTGCATGTCAGTAATCCGCATCATCCTTACGGAAGGAATAATTCTTAGACATTTAAATTTTTAAATATTTTGCTTTAAATTCAACTTAGTAAAGGAGACTCGTAACCCCTAAACTGACGCCTTTGAGGTCTCAAAAGTGATTTAGATTAAATGTTTTGATAAAATAAAAAGCTTTAAATGCAATGGGAAGTAAAGCAAACTGACGGGTAGAGAGGTTGATTCAGTTAGCCTTATTTTTAAAAATGAATCCAACCCCTAAATAAACTTCTGATTTCAGGAGCTTCCAAATCGTAGACTACGTAATTATTTCCGAAATTAATATAAAAACAAATTGACGGCTATATATTCCTATATATTTCTATATATATTTCTATAAAAAATTGACGACGATATCTGATGATAGGCGTGTTAACTTGATGCAAATTATCATTATATTCGTTTATCAAGTAATTTGACTAAAACGAATGGCTTCACATCTGATTGAAATGTCTGACTAACTCTAAAGCTGTGACGTTACAATCGCGATGAAGAAATTTGAAGTTTTATTGAAAGTGCAAAGGCTCAGGGAACACGCAACGCAAATGCATACGCATCGAATCAAAAGCGCGTCGCACCCTTACACGCCAACAAAGTCAAACCCAAGAGGATATAACAAATTCTATTTACAATTTCAATAAATTTCCAAATTGTAATTAAAAGGCATTGCGCTAAAAATAGAAAAAGGACTCTTGCAACAGCAATCACTACAAAAACAACACAATCAATTTTGAAAAAGTGGCAATAATTGCTGCTGCTGCTGCTTCAAATGGCTGACACTGCCGGGAGGGGAAGGAGGAGACACGACGTGCGGTAATTCCCCAAAGAAAACCTCGTAGGGGGTTGACTATAGCTCATTCCAATTACCTACCAGTTCTCTTTAATGCGATTTCCATGAACAATTTGCGTGCCAAATAGCGGTATACTCGAATCAGTCCCGTGACTTTTTTCTTCTCTAATTGCATCACATTTACCACCGCGCGTTTTGTGGATCGTTCAAAGGATTGATATTCATAAATACGTTCGTATTACCGAGGTGGATGGACTTTCGAAAACTTCAATAATGATAAAATCCTTCAGTTTCATTCATATCCATTCATTTTATTCTTGCAATGAATTGGCAAATTTGTTTAATGAAATTTTGTGTCAGTCCAATTCTATCATTTGTCCTAGTTCTTCTTCTTTTTTTGCGTCCATCCATTTATCCATTCATTTATCATCGGTCTACATAAATTCCAAACCCAAATATTGTGAATAGTTTGAATTTGATTGTTTCCTCGTCGGTCAAAGTAATGGATTTGGGGCTCAATGGATTTGGTTTTGTGGTTCGTATTTAATTTGTTGCTCTTTTCATTGACCGCGTTTGCGACCCTCATTTCATGCGATTACTTTCGTAATTGCATTCATTTTTCCTTTCATATAAAAAGGGCCACCATAATAATATTGTGGTGATCGTAGTTATTACCGTTGTTGTTGCTATTGTTGTTGTTCTGTGGTTACAATCAAAGAGATTTAATAAAAAAAATGACGCCAAATGCAGCGGATTGCGGATTTCTAATCAGCAAATAATATAAATGTAATTAAAATTAAACTAAAAATTGAGATTGAATGAAATGAGTGAATGAAGTGAATGAATGATAAATATCCAGATATAATTAAGGATCCAATCCAGATATAATTTGAATTCAAATATTTAAATGAAATGCCTGAAACTAGAATTCTGAAGATTAGAAAAAATAATCTTCAGCTTTCAATTTGCTAAAGTAATTTTAAATCTAAAATGTTATCCTCTCTCTTTTTTCCCTTCTAAAACTATCTTAAATGAGTGAGCCTTTCAGATTAGGAAATGTATGCCATGGCCTCCGATGACGCTTACTGGCAATGAACGCAATAAATCCGCGAAGCAATGAATCAGAAGAATGCCATTAAATGTGCTCACAAGCACGCACACAAAAACTGTGTGTGATATTTGCGATTGAGTGGGGTATGCCTTGGCCTTTACCCGAAAAGTAAAAAGTGTTGTCAGGCGTAATTTTTCTATTTTGCTATCGACGTTTCTAACGTTTTTTGTGCTCTCTATGAAGTAGTGTATGATGTTGCATGTATATGTATTGTATATAGCGTCATTGCACTACGTGCATTTGAATTAGATGAAAGTATTATATGCAGTTCGAATGCAGTATTATCTTTCTCCTCTCAGCACTGCAACTTAGCGTCGTGAACGCCTTGTGCAGTTCTATATCATATATTTCACATCTTTGAATCCTTTATACCCTACACCGAGGGATATTGACCATGTGCTTCCATTTGTAATGCATTAAAAAAAGAGTGACAGGTATGGAAAAAATATATGTCCTCACTCAGAATCACGCGCACCTTTCCCCGGAGTCGATTAAGCGATGTGCATACGTTGATCTGACGGTCTATCTATGTGTCAGTGATCTCTTTGTCTGTAAAAAAGGGGTAACCACGATTGCTGCTGATTTCCAGATGAAATGGAGCTGCCCATTACGTTGTGCAACGTGCTCTGCTCAAAATATTGATACTTATGCTTTGGCTTTCCTTCTGGTTTTCCATGCTGCTTAAAATAATTTTTCTAGATCACATTTTTTCATTTCGTCATTTTGGAATTTTCAATTATTGGAATTTTTAGTAATTGCATAAAGGTTGTACACGTTGGGAGGACATCGTTTTAAACGCCGTTTCTATTGTTTCAAACCGCGAAAAAAATTACTTGCATAAAATTGTTTGAGAAACTAAATTTCATTCTGTGGCTTGGTACATTCCAATAAGGTGTGCTATATTCCATTGCAGAAAAGTATGCACAAGGTGCTCGAAGTCTTATAATAATCCATTTCAAGAATTTTAGATCGACACAGAGGCATGCAAAAATCAGATCAGTTGGTCGGAGAAAAGAATGAGGTGACCATTAAGTACGAACGAAATAATAAAACGTTGATGGTTAATGGAAAGGTTGATGGAAACGAAGGAGATTAAAAATAAGAATAAGACGCCATACCTAGAATCGGATATTACAACGAAAATGAGAAAAGAACATAAAATAGATAGGAGGAAAACATGTGAATTGGATAATCAAAATTGAAACAAAAAAATTATGTTAATTTCGTAACTGATGGCCCCAGGAAATCAATTATATTATCGACAAATGATAAAAGATAATCATCATCGTCTTTAAAAATTGATGAAAATATTGCCAATCATGCAATAGCTTGATAAAGTCTCTTCAATTTCATTCTTATAACAAAAATAAAGTGACAATGAGGGAGTCAAAGACGTATTCAATTCATTTTTGCTCACATTCCTAGGAATGATATGACACCACCCTGAAAAATCTTCCACCTTTCGTTGAAATTTGATTTATCTCATGATTTGGTTTCAATCTTTCATCGACTGTTCCATCAAAATTTCGCCATTAATTACATTTCATGTACATCTCCTCTCATGTCTCATTCCCTTTCTTCTTGACAATCCATTCACCCCACGCGTCAAGAGTCTGTTTGGCAATTATTTTGAATATTTATGACATTGAGCTAAAAGTTTCTAGTCGCAACCGTTAAAACGCTGCCTTCTGAATGAAACTGCGAAGGTTTCATGGTCCGTATAGCCCTTTGATTTCTTCCAAACTATTCAACATTTATATAAGTTTAAAAGAAAACTGATTGAGAAGAGGAGTGCCCGAGGAAGCACACTCAGCTACTCAAGTGTTGACTCGATTTATGCCTGCCAGCGATTTCGAACTGGAACATTTGAATCCTTCGGTAAAATATTAAAAACCAATTGGTGACAAGACCAGGTAGAAGAGTTGGCAAAGAAAAGAGAAATAAATGTCGTATATGCAGAAACACACACACACGTACGCACACACACCTGCCCACGTAAAACAAACTTTTAGGATACGTTGGTTGATTTTTGCTGAAGGGCAAAAATTTTTATTCGACATTGGGAAGATAAACGAAGTCAAAAGTTAAAAGAAAAATGAACAGTGAATTTTGTTCTAACGGATTAACATTTCAGAAGTAAATGCTATCGAATACTTGAGTTAGAATCATATAAAGAATTATTATCCTTTGAAATGTTTAGCAAACAGTTCTTATAACCGAGAAGGAAAGTCAAAAGGAAAATATAATTTTTTGCAAAATTGAATATATTTAATGCTGAATGTGTTTTTATGTGGGTGGAATTAGACAAAGGCTATTTGAAGTGACTCAATCTATTTAAACCACGAATCACACCTAAAAATTGAATATATTTTTTTAACTAGACTAGACTAGAACTAGACAAGAATACCTAGATTTTGGTGTTGAGGATGAAATTGGTAATAATAAAAAAGAGTAACAAAAAACGAGTTTTAAAGACAAAGAGGTCTAAGGACGACATCTTATATACGAGGCGTGACTTTGCAGGAGTTATTAAACTAAAATTTCATACTCTTTTATCTATTTAATTCTTATTATTTATATTCTATGAATTATCATTCGTGAATTTTTAAATTATTAAAATAAACATATATTTGGAATTCATTCTTTTTTCAATAATAATAATAATAAACTAAAACCTTTGTTTCTTCTGTAAAAGAATACAAGAATTCAATCGTTTGTCCTTTTGGTTTCGTCTTAAATTACAAATATGGTGTTGACTACATTATGGGACATTCTCTACAAAATGTTATGTAATTTAAAAGAAACCCAAAAGGTTGACATTGCTCAAAGCGTAGTCAGGGTTGTCTGATTCGTTTAACTTTCTCATCTTGCTCACTAAAAATAAATTTAAAACAGATTTAGACCTAAAAAATCTACCTAAATCAGGTAAGTATTATTTGATCTTGATCACGTGTGTTTCCTTTCTAGACCGCGGAGCTTGATGTGAACTTAAGAACATAAAAACAAATGTATATACATATATAAGTCCATTACTAAAGTTACCTGCCTTGAATAAAAACAATTTCAAATGTGAAAGAGGTTCTTCGATATTTTTATAAGCAATGACATTCTTCGTCAAAGATTTTTCTCACAATGGCTTTGTATTCGTACACTAAATTTCCAACCAGTTACACCGAAATATAATCCAACTACACTTACAAACAAACGCACACAGGCACACAAACAAACACACACGCATAACATGCATACAAATGAATGCATCCATGCGGGCCACACCATCTCTCAGATGAAAAGATCGCTCTCACTAATTCCCTCGCGAAATATTAATCTCCTTAGCTTTTGAGATGACAACATGGTTTTTATGACTCTCGTTCCTCTGACGCATGTTTATAGTATTTTACAATGAATGAATGAGAACGAAAATCAGTTCATGAATGGCTGCGCAAACAAAATAAGAACCTCTTAAAATCAATTTCCTGAGAGTTTATATCATGAATAAAATCATGCTAAACAGCGTCTGAGCATTGAATGAAAAACTGAATACGTTGCAGGACGGGCTTCCTGGGAGTGAAATGTTTCATGTTGATTGAATGACGGATGACGGAACGGAAAAGTGGGAGGATGATGGTATTGCAGATTTTTGGTTTGGTGGTTTTAAAGGAATACATTTGTTTTGTTTTTGTGTTGATAATGTGGAAGCGGTTTATGGTTCAATAAACAATAAATATTTTGACATGAAATTCTGTCATTGTCATAAAAACAATAACTTTGTGTTCAAATCATTGGTAGAACACACGTCCTCTTACTATTAGAGCTTTCAATGATTGGTTTTTCTCAATATTTGGATTGTGTTCGCTGTTGTTGTATTTTCTATTATTTATTTTTTACTAAACTGGCGCTTTTCACGCAAATCAAATTAATCAAATTTTATTTTTGTTAAGGCTCTTGAGTATCGTAGTTTTCTGTTTCCTTTCATCGATTCTAATATTGTTTGTGAAACCGTATGGCCTAGGAATTTAGGAAGAATTTACAAGCATTGTTAATTTTGTTGTTTCTACTCAAGGATTTCTTAAATGTTTTCTGTTTTGTTTAGTTTTTTGTTTGTGGGTTAAAAGGAGTCCACTGTGATACCAAATATTCGCCCATATTATCAATATATTATTGCGCCATATCCAAGCCCTTAAGTTCACGTAATGACTAAAATATGGTAACCCTAGCCATCGGAGCCGCCTGATCTTAAGGGAAGAAAACACACAAAACATGTGTTTAATTGTCTCTTCTTCTTCTTCTGAGTACACACAATTATTACAGTAATCAATCGATTCAGCACCAAACATGGCTGCAGCCTCCCCGCGAAGCAAAACCCTCCTCATGGGTAAGAAACTCAGGAAAAATATATATTAAAAAATTCGCCCATTTCATTCAGGGGGTTCCGATAGTCATATGCTGTTTGGAAAGATAGCTGTACAGATCCCACAGTTTTAATTGCCGCCTGACGACTCGAAATGATGCTTATAATTCTGCCAGATAACACATTTACACTGAGCCATTTCATGAATTCCTCGATTTCTGGAACCTCTGCCTGAGACACAGTGCAGTACTCTCGTATATTGCCTGGTATTAACCTAAGGCCTCTAGATTTACCGAAGCCCAATTGGTCATTGATCTTATAGCCGTCGGCCGGTGCAAGTAATCCCTTCTTAGAAAAGAAGAGACGCTTCTCCCCACATAAGGCTATTGGGTATATGTAAATATTTATAATAGTAATATGAATATTTTGAATGAATTATTGTTTGATTATACCAAACAGTTAAAGAATAATTTAATGGTTAAAATGAACATAATTCAATTAATTTAGAATAAAATAAAATTAAATATAAGTTGAGTGTTAGTTTTTCATGAAACAAAGCCACTATTAGGACCTCTTTATCAGTCACGCCCTTTACGCCTCACGTTGGATAAACAAAATCTACTTTGGATCTGAAACTCTATTTGCACTTATTTCCTTCAAATAATTGCATTGATTTTATTATTAATTTATACATTCGAAATATCGGAGACAGATGAGAAAAAACTCATATAAAATACTAATTTATTTATCGGGATGGTTCCTGTTCGTGTGAGTATTAAAATACAAAGGCGATCGTCAGAAGAAAATCAGTCAGTAGTACAGTTTCATTATAACCTATTCATTTTCTGTTTCTTTAAATTACTTTTTACAAGTATTGTGAAATGCCTTTGTTTTTATTTCCAGTTGATTTCATCATCATATCGTCATAACAATCTGAGTCATCTCGTCTGCGAAGGAATAGAACGATGTAAAATAAAAAGATATGATGATGTAAAATTTGTAGAATTTTTGTTAAATGAATTATATCCAGATATTCAGAGGGGGAAGACGACGTAAAGTAGATATAAAAGTGCAAATTGTACGAAACAAAAAGTAAAAAGTTAACAAAGAAAATAAATATTTCCACTGACGGAAAGGAAAAGAAGGTTTTCTTTGTTCGCCCAAAACCTGGCGATACAAAAATGGAACAATAAACGTAAAAAACAAAAAACCAAAAGTTACAGATACGAGAATATTTTTTCCGTTTCTTATCGATGCAGAAGGACGACAATGTGAACGAAGGATCAATAACGGGGATGAAGATGATGATGGCGATGATTAATGTATTCTGGTCTTGGTCAACATTTAATGAATTATTATCGTGAGAACATAAGAATAGTATTCCATTAGAGTTGATAACTCTCAAAATAGTCCTTAATAATAGAATAATAGAAGTTATCGCCGCAGTTACGCCACGTAACTTTGCCTTTTACTTTGTCAATTGACGTTAATTTAGAAATAAAGCGAAGGATAACAAAATGAATGTGAAATTAGAAAAGTTTGTAACTGTAGGAGTATAAGAAAATAATGAGAATAAGATTAAAAAGAATGAGAAAAACAGCCAAAAGGCGGGAGAAAATCAGTTAAAGGGAAGAAAAATAAGAACAATAAGCAAAGGATACCGTTGAACGGCGAGTAAAAATTCTTATTAAATTAAACAAATTGACATCTACTTAGCCTGAGTGGTTACCAACCAATTAGTGGTGAACTCCTCCAGAGCATCAACTTGTTTTCAATTTGCTGCAAATCTTGAGACTATCTGTCAGCGTCTGGAGTGGTTTGCTGGTCTTCTTAAGATACAAGAAAGCAGGGAAAGAACAAAAATAGGGGACAAATGACGCTAACAAGCAGTGGTGAAAGTAGTAGGACTCCACAAGGAGTGGTGAACAACTTAGTAATGAAAAATTAATGTTGTTTACTTTGGTCTGGCGACAAAATGTCGTTTACTAACACTGACTGTCTATTTGCAATAACTTTTCTCCGACCAAAAACTAAAATCTTTACGGAATTCAATTCAATTTAATTTAATTAAATCTTTTTACTTTCAAGATAAGCAATTGAAATCCGTTTAGAAAAATGCATCGATTAAGAAAACGAATCTCAAAATAAGAAGAGACAATCGCATGTTTTCATTTCGAAATACAATCGAATGTTAAAAATAATTGAAAATTAATGAATGCACGAGCAATGGATGAGACGCGAATTTTCGAATAAAAAGTCCTTTATTAAATAGAATGTATGAAATAATGGCGACATTTATCAAATCCGTATTTCTCTCTGTTTCTCAATCGTTCATGTGGTTTTTTTCAATTATAATCAAAAAATTGTTTCAAAATTCTAAATTTCACATTAGTGAACAGTCAGACATATCGAGAATTTATGGCAGTTTTTTTCAAACTATATCAAAAATTCTGTGAATCCAAATCTTTTGTGCTCTTCGATGCTTGAATGATTTATTTGACACTCCTGGCATCTCCCACAATTTATACCGTTTCAGTAAATATTTCAAAAACTATACTTATTTAATTTAAATAAGTTTACTTTAAATATCCTCTAAATATTATTTTTTAACTTCAAAAATTTCTAAAAATTGCACAAAAGATTTGTGAAACATGACGCGCGGATCACGAGATGAACACAAACCAGCGGTATCGATAAATCGTTTTAATACTTTGAAACAAATATTCTAAGACGACGCAAGGCTTTCGATTAAGAATGAGATTTTGTCCTTTCTCGATTATTATCAAACTTTATTGAAAACACCCAACCTTGTAAATAAACGAAAGAAAACGAAAGTTGACATTAAAAAATAAAAAAGTTGATTTAAAATCTCATTGACGTACAATTAGCAAAAAGGAAATAGTTAATATATAAAAGTTTTCTCTACTGACGCGGATTACTGATTTCTCTCAGTGATTATTTTACGAAATTCTTTCACTTCATTAAACTTTTTTCATTTGTGATTGCGCCCACAAAAAATCACATCATTTATTTTGTTAATTGAGCGAAAGTAATGTTTTTTTTTTTGAATTCTTTTGAGGTTTTGTACTTACTTAGTATATGCGAGTATCCACCACTCTTGTTCGTAGAATGAGTCGAGGAGCTGGAGAATATTCGATAATCGAGTTTTAATTCGTTAAAATTGTGACAGGCATCGCATGGTATCGTCGACCATGGTCAACCATTCTGTGAGTTAAATGGACACATTGCTGAGATCCAGCTGTCGTGTGTCAATTCTCTTGGTTCTGTTCGGACACGTAACGATTTGGCAGTGCTTGTTTGATTATTTGTGTGTGTGCGTTTGTGTATGGGTGTATGCATATGTGTCTGTGTCCCTATGCGCGTGTGGTGCATATGGGTGCAATTTTTTTTCCGAAAATTTTTAAAATTTGAACAAACCAACAAAACAGATGGCAACAAAATTTATGCACTTTGTCTGCCTCGACTGCCGACACAAATTCGTTTGCTCTTGAATTATTGAATGAAATTTTAGATAAAAAATTTATTCGCGGCGAAATTTAAATGAACAAAAGAAATGCACTTTGTTAGATTTCTGTATTTTTGGCGTTTTTGTCTATTTTTTTATTTTTTATTATTATTATAATCCTTTCTATTATTTTTAATATAAACTCATAACAGTTTTTGCAACTGGCGGAAAATCCGTGATGATTCTGCAGAAATAAAAATGAATCGCCTTTTCCAACTTTTTTCTTTTTCCGTTTCTCATCAGGTTCCTTTTGGCGTCATCTCTTCTAGTCCTTCTTCCCCCAATCATCCATCCTTATTGCCACTCCTCTCTCCATCTCGCTCTATCTACGCCTTGCGTCATCATCGTTTCTGTTGATTTTAATGGCGGCACAACGCTATTGATTTAATATTTGTTGCAAAAAAGGAGCACAAGTGAGAATGGCCGAGTGGATTTTAGTCCTGGAATGAAGCCAAAATCGGTAATGAAATGAAAATATTCACTGCCTGTCAGATTTGTGCGTTTTTTGGAACGTAATGTAGTAGATGGTCTTATTACCCAATTTTTTTTCCAGTATTTCTCTTTTATTTTTGCTCTAGCAGTAAGAATGACAACATTTATTGGCCAAAGAGCTTAAATGAAGTCGCAAGGCATTAGTCTGACAAATAAACTAATCTCAGAATTTTCCAGCTAATTTTTCAAATTATCTAATTCATTATAAAATCCAAAAATTAAATCAGATCTTTTTAGTTTGAAATGCAAATAATAAATATTGTCAAAGAGGGAGAAAAAAGAAAGGAATGAGGGAGAACCCGAACTCTAGCCAAGAATTCTCGGCGTACAATTTTTTCTTGCGTTTTAACAAGATTGTCATGAACTAGTGAGTGCATTATAGAATAAAGACAAAAAAGTTTAGACTAAAAAATGATAAAAATGAAAAACTTAATTTGATTAAAAAGCATTTTTAATAAACAATTCTCGCGGCTTTAAACATAAACACCAACTATACAACGTTAACTATACAACGTTATATATCGTTATTACTCTTTGGTAGGTTATTATTATTGCTGACGTTTTTGACTTCTTTTGTACTTTTTTTGCAAAAACACCAACAGCAACCTCCCATTAATAAATAAATTTTAAACGAAACACATTAAATCAACTCAATTCGTTATATAAATGAGGGTCACACTGACATATGCAATAAAAACAACAAATTTTTTGTTAATAGAACACTGTGAGTTTTTGGAAGAAGACATAAATTTTTAGTTTGTTTTATCCTTTCAGCGAAGACGGTTAGTTAATACACGTACAAAAAATCAGTTAAGCCACAAGAGCCAGCCAAATAGTTAACATATACGGATTTAGTTAATGCATGAACCAACAAATAATTTTGCTCTTTTCAGTATTAATGAGTCACTGAAAAATTCGTACATCCGATACGAAGCAATGCGATCAATTGCTCACTCTAAAACGAATGAAATCAGTTGAGCTACTGGCCCGCCATCTATTATTGATTTAGTCAATACATAAACCAAGAAGTTTATCTGTATGTGGGTTGTATCTTTAAATGGCAAACACTTAAATTGTCATAACCAGCATTGAAGCGCTAATGGAAGTATTTACGCTTAATCAACGACACTCATTGGATTGATCACCAGAGATCAAAACCACAAACAAACTAACTGAATGGTATGACAACAAATCCATGCTCGATCAACCCTAAGACAGCCAAAGGACATTTGCTCTAAAACCATTTACACATTTGCCACTGCCAATCTCACGCACTCCCGCAGTAAATCATTGCTACTCCCAGTGCCTTCTACAAACACTTTAAATCCTTTCCTCGTCTGCGCTTATTTTTGTTTTTAAACACTTTTATGTGTAATTGTTTTTCATGTCGTTAGTGTTATTAATGGTGTTTCGTCCCACAGTGCAACGACAGATAGTTGCACAATGGAAGCCAACAATTTATGAAAACTTATGACTTCTATATTTTTCTTAATTTATACATCATTTCTATAATCGCTTCTGCGCCAACAGCAACAAAAGCAAGAGCAATAAGAGCGTTAAAAATGTTGGTGGTGATTGCAACAAACGGAAACGGAGGGGGGAAATCTTTTAAAACAGTTTCTTTCACTTTGTTTTTTGAAATGGTTTTGCTTGGTAAAGGAGTAAAGTTGGTAATGTTTTGACTTGGTCAAAATATTGTTTTTCTATAGTAATTTTCGTTTCGCTCTACTAAAAAAAGGGATGTTTAGGCGCTGGTGAAGGGGCCTCTTTTACAAACATGCATAACTAATTTTTACTTAATATAAGCCATATTTTTTAGCTTAATATTAATAAAATCCTATAGAAGCGCAAAACTGAGATTGCAAAAATTTTTAGGTAAAAAGTTATAATTCAATATTTATTTGATATCGCATAAATATAATAAATAAAAAAACAATTAACACAAGTGTTAAAATTTTCAAAATTACATTGAATGTTTCAATAAAATTTAAATAAAATATAATCTCAAAAAATACTCTCCCAAATAATGGGCCTGTTCCACCCACTGACAACACAAATCACAATTACAGACGAACGAATGAAGTTGTTACCACGCAATTCTTTATATGTATTGCCTGGCTGCCTTGGCTGTTTGGTGTTGACAATGCGCTAAATCAGACCAGAGTCACTCCTACTTATCAAATCGAATGCGCGGTTGATGGTTAAGCTCTATTTATTCGCCTGTACACCGAATATGATGCAAAAACTGTGTGGTCAAATTAAACATCTAAAAATACATAGCCTGTAATGGGTGTGGGTTATCAACCCGTTGAAGTGGATTTGGTTATTGATATTCAAATTACATTTCTCTTGCGGATGCCCTTCGGTCAGACCTTCTTATTGTTTGATATCCAAAATTTGTTTATTTTATATTAAAAAATTAATTTGGAATATTAATTAATAGATACATTAATATTGCGGATTTATGCGATATATAAATGAGTTTCAAAACATTTAACTCATTTCACTATTAAGTTCATGATAAAGATGATGAAGACTTTCTTAAAATAGTCCCGTTTCTCCTAACGGAGGACGTTTTTTCTTAAATACTTAAAAGTCAAAAATAATTGGAATGGATAGAAATGACGCGCCAGGGAGTTTGTAGCACCGTCCTCAAACAACACCCAAATAAGACCAACATACACTCACACACAATCAAACATCCAAAACACACATAAACACCCTCGCGCACATAAGTGCATGCAAACATACATAAATTCACGTAGCCCGTGGTGGTCTTAATTGCACTTAGTTAAATGGAAACGAACAAATGAGCAAATTTTGCTCTGTTTCCGTTTGAAGATGATGTCTAGGCAGCAGAGGCAGCCTGATGATTCAGGAGTAGCAGATGATTCGGGAGCGGCACTAGCGGCAACAACGGAGAGGGGACAATTAGTAGAAAAAGCAATAGAAGCCTAGAAGGGAACACTAATAACACCAACAACAACAGCAAAAACAACAACTTTCCACTTTTGATAAAGCCCATCAACGCGACTGCCGGCGAAGAGGAGGAGAGGATAGAGAGAGAGAGAGAGAGAAAGTACAGGGAGCATAGAACGTAGGGTGGCTTTTCAAATGAGGTGTGCTGTCAAATGCAATCCGTCAGGTCATCCGTTCGTAAACTCAAAAATATAAAAACCTGGCAACATTTTAAAGGCTTAGCATTTAAAACCAGAGTGCGCGATGAATGCGGAGGGACTGCAAGGTAGCCATGCACGTTAATGATATGAAAGGCAAAGAAGAGAGGTGAGGAATCAAGTGAAGGATAGGAATGAGGAGCAAAATGAGGTGCTATAGGAAAACGGAAAGTTGACTGAATAGATGAGTTTATACCAAAAGAAGAGTAAAATCATTATGTAGTACAAAATAAAACGAACATCACTCAACTGTGGCTTTGTGGCAACACTGCCGACAGTGACGTGAGAGAAAGCAACAAAACGTGTATAAGGAGTGGTAGTTGAAATGCTTATGTGATGACGATGATGAACTGATCGTTGTTGAAGAGCCATCTAGTATTTACTGTAGTCAGGTGTGAATGGCTGAATAAGTGCAAAATTTATGTATCCTCTATACGTTATGTATCCTCTATACCGCAGGGACAAAAAATATTCAAACAATAACAACAACTATAAAGGAATATCTTTTCAACAACAAAAAGCAAAAAGATATAGAAAACAATTGCGAACACTAATCTTATTAAATTAAAAACAGCGGCTACGCTCATTTTGCGACGCTTTTGCAACAGTAATTCAACAAATATTTCATTTCAAATTTTTTATTTTATCAGGAATACAAAAGACGCCGAAGTCGGATGACAACTGTTTTATCAAACGAAATTCGATTATAAAAATGTTAAACCAAATCATTTAGTATCTCGTATCTCGTACAAAAGGTCGAGGCATGCTTTTTTTCATTTATTATAAACATTAATTTTACTGTTTCATTTTTTGGGGTTTTTAACACATTAATGAAATTCCAACCAATTCCAAAAACCACCCAACATATTTCTTGATTCCACGATCGCAGCCAGAAGAGTTTGAAGTATTGAAAACGGTGTGTCTAACGAGTTATGGCCCCTAATTCCGGACACAACGGTACAAAGAGCAACAAAATCGCCAACAAATCAACCGACTGCCTGTTACGAGTAACGAGATGATAGTTAAGACGAAATTACTTTTAATAATTACTTATAATTAATTGATGAAGCGCTTAAAATTGCCTACAAGTACATGGGCCGTCTTCTAAACATGTCGCCAACTTCTCTGAAAGCAATCTGCAAATGTTAAAAATTTGCTTTTAGCTTGATTGAAAAAGGTTGGGTAGTATTTAGTTGACAATATTTAAAAGTATCTGGTATCGAATATGTTGAAATAAGGAACTGTTTGTTGCTTTTGTTTAACAATTTTAAATTTCACTGCAAAAAATTCAAATCTCTCTAGATTCAATTGTCTCAAAGGTATGAATGTATTCCTTTCCTTCGACGTATGTATTTTTTCTCATAATCTTTTGCACTTTTTCCATTTTGTCAGAACTCGACAAACAAAGATTTTCTCTATCAAATACCTGAGAGGCAACGGAGCAACGCTCTGTTTGATCCATAGATCGAAAACCGCGTACGTTATACGCGACTTGAATTTTCTGCTCATTGCATATAGCTATTGCTATTGTGGTTGTTTCTTCATTTTGTGTTATTGAATTTTATCAATTTCCATAAAGGGAGACGACAAATGAAAGTATTCATCAGAAGATATTTTTAAAGCGGATCAAAGAAATTTTATCAATGCTCAAATTTCGCCATAGCGGGAGAGGCAGTGAAAGGGGAAAAGGGTAAGAAACAATTTGTGACAAAACAAAAGGTAAGAAAAATTAGAAAAAGAATAATATGAAGTGCTAGTAGTGGATTGACTAATCAAGCAATGAGTTTAGTCTGCGAATCAAATCATTTCCGGTTTGTTGGTTTTGTTTTTTTCTTTTTCTTATTTTGTCTTTTTTGTTTTTGTTCTGTTGATTCATTCCCCCAATCGTGCTATCTTATACACCAACCCAAACAACAACGCTAACCACAAGCGAAACAGCACCGGATTTGTATGCTTGAGTGCACGTTAAACTATTACGTTATTCAATTGCGTTATCTGGCCAGCTGGCTTGTGCCGATTTAGTCAGATACGGTGACGGTCGTAATAATGATCGTTTCCACCTTCTCATCGTCTCTGTCTACCGTACCTATCGATATGCATGAAAATTTATTGCTTGAGCGCGTTTATCGTTCGACAACTTTCTCGTGACCAAATTAAACTTATTTTATTCCAAATAAACTTTTTGATCATTTTATTCCTTATTTAGTTGTCTCTTACAGAAGGCAATTTTTTCTCATTCCTTTTCTGCTTTTTGTCTCTTTTCATTTTTGATTTCGTTTTCAACCTTTATTTTTAATTGTAATCGGAGGCGTGAATGTTCCTAATTTTCTCTACGTCTTCTTACATATTGATAGGATGAATGCATAAATGAAAATTTGCCAGCACCTTCCTTGTGTCTTCATGAATTTTCAAAGAGTATGCCATGTTATTAACATTCTCGGTAAAGAATTTAGACAGCGTAACATTCCTCAACATTTGAAGAAGTTGCAGAATATTTAAGTACAAATAATTTATAGAACCTCATCAAACAAAAGAGCGAACTACAACAAAAACCAACCTCATTGGTCAACTACAACCTCATGAACCCATTTACCAATGATTTGGAAACATGTGCTTCGGAAAAACAAAAACACAACTTGTTTGAGATGGTCGTATCACGTTACGCAGCCAACATGTTCTCTGCAGAATAGTATTTCTTGAGAAACGAGAGGAAAAGGAGTTGTATAAGCACTCTCTTGACAACTCTATGAATCTAAGCTGAGATGCCAGCATATTTTTCACATTTATTATAAAGCATTATTCAGAAAGCTGGATGTTTTTGAACGATTGTAGACACCAAAGCGATCCCACCATTTGGCATCATGGGCTATTATAATTTAAAAAAAAAATTAATTCAAAGCGAAACAGAATTTAACTGAACAGAATTTAGCGGAATATCTTTTATAAATTTAGGCACACTTGTTTTCAATAAGAATAATTAAAATATACCTTTATTATTTTATAAAATGTATATGCGTGAAAGGAATGGTCTGAACAAACTTCAGCAGGTGTTTCTCACTATCAAATAAATCTGCAGCTTATGTAAAAATGCTCTCTCTTTCTCTTTTGAAAAAATACTCTCTTAAATTAGTGCTCTTTCTTTCATGAAAATTCTCTGTGTATTTTAAGCCTCTCATTTTTATACGCATTTCTGCACTTTCCGTTTTCATTTCGTTCACCATTTCATTCTTTGGTATTTACTTTCTATCAAAATCCCTCAATCGCTTGAGGTTCTTTTTTTCGCTGTTGTTTTCCATTAATGGGTTGTTTTTGTCGTTTTTCTTTAATATTTTGCTTTTGCCTTAAGGAATCAAAGTACGTGGCCAAAACTGAAATCAATTAACCATAACTCACTGCTGACATGATCCTAGGCTTCAACTGTCAGCAGAATGTTGGCGAACGCCCGTTAACACTCGTGTGTAAAAGGCGCTATCGTTTTAAAGGCGCTCGAATGATTTGATTTGGTTCGTTTCTTTGTTTTTCTGTTGATGACAAAAGGATAATTCAAGTTTGTTTGATAATTCCCGCGTTTTCGATTACTTTTTTCACCCAAACATACAATTTTCCAAACACATATTCATGTGCCTATTAACACTTCCATACATGTACAGCTCACTATGTTAACGACAGATTCGACAGAGGCGTTCATGTTTTCGTTTACTGCTGTTACGCTGCTGCTTTGAGTGTCGGATTTTGGGTGGCCTTAGTTTTGTGGGTGGATGGCACAACATCGGCCGTGAAGAATTTCCACAACGTTCGCTGTAGGTCGACAAGATGGTAACTAGTGCTCGTGTTTCAGTTCATTTTCGGTTTTCGTTTGAGCTGGTAGCACGTTGAAGTCTCGAGCGTGTTCGGGATGGAAATTGTGAAAATTAATTCAAGGAAAAAATAATTTCCAGTATCTAGAAAAAAAACAAAATAATAGTGAAGAATTCAAAAAAATAATAATACGAAATATAATTTCCGATTAGTTTAATCGGAGCAAAAGGAAAAAGAAGAAATAATATAAAATGTGAAATACATTCAATATAATAATAAACTCCAAGACGTTGAGTGTATTAAATATATATTTAAAATAAATTCTGTGTTAAAAATATAGGTGTCCTTTTTTCTTTTGCCCAATAATTCCTTGTTATTTAATAAAAATTGGAGCTCGATAAATGCTTAAAAAAGGTGACCCAAATTTAAAACTTCTTTAATTAGTAATCGAAAAAATGAAAGGAAAAAGTTTAAAGGTTTTAGAGATCTAACGGTATTTAAAATTGTTTATTTTTCGACTTAGTGATTACAAATACTATATAGTGAGTCGGTTACTTTTGAAAATCTAAACCAAGAATGAAAATTTATAAAAAGAAATGACCTACAAAAGTATTCAAATCCTATGAAAAAAATATATATCGAAAATAATCTATACGATTTTAAGTGAAAGTATCATTGCAATTTTTTCTCTTCGCAATATTTGTTCTGCTTGAATCTGTCGTTGAACTGGATTTAGTCCTGCCTCATCGGAAACAACGACGTCTCGTTGAAGAACCTGAAAATGTGCTTGTATAAAATTGCACACATACACACACACTGAAACAGCTTTATCATGTTATATCTCTTCACTCTCAACCCGAGCCGAAGAAGTGAAAACTTTTGCCCGTTCAGCAAAAGATAAGCAAAATAAAGGAAAATTAAAAAAAAAACAATGCACTCGTCAGATAAACTAAAAAATAACAGGAAAACGGAAATAGAAATAGAAAAAATACCAAGAAAAGGCCACCAAACAATTCACGACGACAAAGTATTTCATGAGGTCAAGCAGAGATTTCTCGGTGGCAAACAAAGCAAAGAAAATATAGAACAAAGAGTTTAAATGGCGTCGTCCTGTTTAACGGTTCGTTGAATTTTGTTTAAAAATATTTTAAGAACAATTCCCTTTCCTTCAATTACTTTCTAGTAATTGCGTCACATTTTAATTTTTAACTTGTGTTTGCTCGTTATTGGAGCTTATTTTCTGTCGTCCCTTTCTGTCGTGACAATCCTCATCATCGGGGATAATTCAATCATTGTTGTCGTCAATAGTATCAATGTATAGTGCAATCATTTTTCATGGAATGTATTTTAGGCAGATCTTTTCAGCACCTGGCAAAGAAATTTTTAAACGTTACCTTCCATTGTATTTTGGAATTCCTTTAAAAAGGTTGAAATTGTAACTTTTAATAGAATCTGTTAAATTTTGATTACGCTTTGTGATAGAAATTTATTTTAAAAACTACACACAAGAATGAAGGAATATGTGTTCGTTTTGAATTTATCCCGAGAAGATCCTGAGGAGTCCTGAAGAGAAGTGAGTTGAAAAGCCTATAATTACTTTAAAAAAATAATTTTAAATCCTTCAATCTCTACAAAATGGAAATCTAAAAACGACTTTTCCAAAATATTCAAATATTTAAGAGACTTAAATCAAAATATTATAATTAAGAAGCAAATATTTATTAATATAAAATGAAATGAAGTTTTGAAAAACTACTTTAATAATAATTTAATATTATTTCAATTAAAAACCAAACTAAATATTGACTAAAATAAAAATGTTACCAATATTTTAAAATGAAAAAGTGGGATCAAATTTAAAAGTAGAATTTTTTGAAATCAAAATTTATTTCCTAAACTAAAAACTAAACAAATAAAATGGAAACGAAACAAAACATAAAATGCTATAATAAAAATTGCTCTACAATTAAAAAATATAAGCTCCATTAAAATTAAATTAAAAAGTATCTACAAAAGTGAACAAAAACTGTATTTAATATACACGAGACAAGAATATACGAATTATCCTTTTATAGACTTCAAAAGATTTGAGAATTTATAAACGCAAAATGTTAAAAAATAAATACAAAGATTAAAAATAGTATTTAAAAGGTTTGAAACAAAAAATCAAGCTTTTAAAGCTATGAAATTAATTACTTGATCCTTTCCGAAACTAGTTTGTTGATCTATCATCAATATTTTATGAAAAAACAAGGAACGGACTAGAATGAATAATAATATTATTATAAACAACTGAGAACGCTAACTTCAGCCTGGCCGAATCTAGTCAACTCTGCCCCCGTAATATACAAATTAATGATTTACATACCATTATCAGGGGGCATAATGCCCCTTTTAATACTGCATTGCACTTTTCTTGATTAATTCAATTCTACTACCGCGTGGTGATCAATATAGTAATAGTGGGCAATAATAGTGTGCACGTCGCGCCCATTTTCCCTGGATTTATAACTTCCAACAGTATCCCGTCCATAAAATTTCAACATCAAAATCCAAATAGAGACCGAAAGATCGTACTTCATAATTTGATTTCATAAAGACATATCCGAGGAACGGATCCGATGTTGCCCAATTTCAGCACTAATTTGTGGATACACGGAATATTAATATAAACTTTAATTATCGTTAGCTCTATTCGTTCTCCTGAAATCGTGATTTCCACAGGCAGACCGACAGACGATCGGATGGACGGACGGCAGACGTAGGGGTAATACACATACAGACAGACAGAGAGACACACGAAAATACATGGTTGAATAAACTCGGAAAATAATACTAAGCAAGAATATATATACTTTTCCATACCTTTAATGCGCAATAAACGCGTGAGCATAGTTAATTCTTTCAGTTGTAAAGCATAATAAAATGAAATTACAAACTATCCAGAGAAGGCCGAGGAGGGTAAAAGAGATATTAATATTTTCTTTTCATTATTGTTATTGCTATAAATCATTAATAATCAGTGACTTCATTAGAAGGCATTACTAATAATTATTAGCACACCAACCACTATTACTTTAATTGTGGTTACTGTTGTTCTTGTTGTTGCTGTTGTTTTCACATGGGGTTGACTCACCAATTTTTTTATGAAAATTATTAATAATTACTTGAAATATTACTTTCAAAAAAACCCAAAAAATTGGATTTTACAAAAAAAAAATTCCATTATGTAACTTTTCCTTTCGCTTTTTACTGGATACCGATACTAGGTGTTCACTCTTTTCGATTGCAGTTAATAATTTTTTTATATAATTTTCTTCTGCTTATTAATTGAACAGTTTTATTTAAGATCTCGTCTTTAGAATTCTTTTTGAAAGTCATTAATTAAAATTTCCCTTTCAAAATATTCCTTTCTAAACTCGCTGAATCATCAAATCTATTTTGTATATTTGATAAACCCTTATCATTAATTTATCGTTTCCTTCCATCACTTTTATTGTTTGTTCTTTGTCGACATTTCAGCGAAATTCCTTTCGATAGCAATCATTTAACAAAATTTGGATACTTGTCCTTTGTTATTCAAGCTTTTCAATTAACATAAATAAAATCTCGCTAGAGGAAATATCTGGGCAATATCCGAAGCCAGAGAGCCGAACACAGGGTAAAGGTAATCAAAGTCGAAACCGTAACCATATCCAAAACGGTATCTACGCTACGCTACGTTATAACCAAAGCATAAGTATCATTGCGATACTTGTGTTCCGGTGGCTGGCCGGTAAATGAAATGAAGAAGAAGTAGAATTTCCGTTCTATTTCGATTTACATTATTCCGCTGAATCAAAAGGAAATGGGGTGGTTGGTAGGAAGCTGCTCGATCGTAATAATTTTAATTTTATTATAGATATTATTATTGCTTTAGTTTGTAGTTTTATTCTCATTGCACTTGTTTTTATTTCCTAACAGTATTGCCCACACCCATTCAAATCGACACACCTGCATTTGTTTGGTTCCCTTTTTCATTTCTCTAACAAACGACTCGGCGACTCGGACAGATGGTCGACAACCACCCTGGTTGGTCAACTGTGTTGTGTTGCGTTTATTGCTGATGACCGGTAGCCCTTCTACGCGTTTGGTGCACCAGCACAGTTTCCTTTCTTTCCTTTTCTTTAATCGAATCAATTATTATTTGCTCGTGTGGGTTTATTAAATTTAACCAAGTCCAACTTCACAACTTCATATCAATGGAGGGAGTGCATAAAACGCACTTGTATTTGCGATCATGTACGCGCACGCCCATATATGTATACATATGTATATTTAGACCAACATTGCTATTTATTTTTTTGTCACCCTCATCTTTATTTCCATAACCTTTTAATTGTTGTTGTTGTTGTTGTTGGCAGCCTAATGAATGTTTCTATCATCAAAGACTATATTCATTTGATTCACAAGGCCCCGACTATCAAAGGTCTCTCCTCTATGTTTTGAAAATTCTTTCATTCTCTCATTTCAGCCATTTATCACGTCTTTGTATCATTACTGTTGTTGTTGCTGTCGCTATTGCCATTTTCTCTGTCTCTAAGTTATTTTTCATACTATCTCATTCGCTGCCAAAGGCTTGAGGACCCTGAAAATTGGTTTTATTAGTGCGTATATGCATGTGCGTGTAATCTTGTGACCTTTGTGGCTTTTGTGAGTAACTGCGAGTTTATTTTCTATCCAAAAGTTTAGCACGAAAATCCATAAATAAAATCACTCCCTTCTTCTTGTATTTTCCACGTTTTTGCTAAAACTTTTGGCAAAATTCTCTACTTCTCTCCTTCCCTTTTAACTCTTCTAATGTTGTGTCTCTTAGCAAAATTTATAGTCTTCATAAACGCGTCTATAAAAACCGAAAAAAACAACAACGTTTTATAATAAATCACAGAAAACAAAATTTCATTAAAATTTGTAAATTCGTAAAATTTGTAAATTCGTAATATTTAAGTACTTTAGAAAGATTTCTGCATTAGTTCCATTCTTGTGTATGGTTTTTATTTTATAAAATAGTATCATTCCTATTATAATTGCGTATTTTACAAAGAAAATATAAGGAATATATAAATTGTATATATCGAAAAGTATAGCAAAAGTAGATAAATATATTTTCATCCTTTATTAAATTAAATTTGTCATTACTTTTTATGTTTTCAATTCATGATCAATTTGAATTCTCAATTACTTGCTTCTCGAATGACGAAAGCATTGCGGGAAAACTGAAAGAAGGAATGACAAAAATAAATTCACATAAAATGCAACAAGTTTAAATCAAATTTATCGTATTTAAAACACTTTCAATTAAAATTTGTTGTTCAACATCAAGAAACAATGTTATCTTTCATAACAAAAACCTTTAGTACTTTTTTCGGGCCTCTTTGATTTTAAGTATTAAAATTCAATTTCAATATGTCTTGAATTAAATAAATGAGAATTATCGATAGATTTATTATATTATTATTGTTCTTGTTGCAGTTTTTATTGTAGTAATAGCATACAGTTGTCACAGCTACGGTCAACTGCCGCTCTTTAGTATAATTTTGCTCTTGTGCTAGTTTGCATTGCTTTTGGTCGCCTTATCTTTATCATTTCACACGCGTGTCTGCGCGTGTAAGCCTGTATATGAATATATGAACACACATATGAATATACAAACTTGGTTTTTCGCTAGTACCCCGCTTTCCCTTTGCGATTTTACCTGCTTATTTTTCCCGCTGAAGAGATTAAAATCCCTGTTTTTTAAACTTTTTTCTTGTGCTTCTTCCTTGTATTTAGGTTAAACATTATCTTTGCCGCAAACAGTACAATTACATAAGCACTCATACTCGTTGTAAACGCGTTAACATACAGCACAATTTCACCAACCTTACGTTCTCCCTTCTCCCGATCATCTAATCCTTCCACTCAAACAAATGTCGGCTTGTCTTAATCTTTTATCCAACGTTTAAAGAAGCGGATATGTACACATGAATGCAACGACTTCTAGCAGTTTTAAAACTTTTTTGAAAAAATTCTTTCTTCTAAGTCAGTTTTATTTTGCATTCATGTAGAATGGTTTTGTTGTTAATGTTGTTTTTGTTCTTAATATTGCAACGGCTTTTGCTACGATTTAATTGTGCTTACCAATAAAACTTTCCACAGTTTTTGCAATGGATATTTAAATTTTCACAAAGAAATAGAAAACGCTCTAAGCAAGAAAGTTAGCTCCGGCCTAATCAAAACTGATATACCCTTTGCCACGCCCATTTTCACAATGATCAAATGTAGCCCATCTTAATACAATTTACTTTGTGATGACAGAGGACATTCTTACCAAATCTTATAACGATAGCTCTATTAGCACACCGTTTCCTCCAGGAAATCTGTACGATTATTATAACAGTGGCTAGGTCACGCCCATCTCATTGATATGATAATAATTCTAATAATTGATATGATAATAATTCTAATAAAAATTCTAATAATTCTGAACGAATTTCCCGCTCAGAAAGAATATACCCTACCCCTTTCGGTGTAGAGTATAAAAAGCAAGGCAAGTGATAGGCAGCAATGTAGTTATGAATAGTGGAAGAGAGAGAGAGAGCACGAAAGAGAGAGGCAGAAAAGTTGGAAACAATGTAGGAGGGAAAGCAAAATTAAGAACACAGTCGAACCAACGGTTGGTCAGTCGGTCGATTGCTTGGTTAGTTGGCCGGTCGACTTTTTGGTAAGTTTACGCTTACTTAAACATTCAGGAAGTTTGCACCAATTATTTGTGATACAATGCAACTAAAACTGTAACAATAACAGAAACAACAATAACAAATACCTAAAATTACAATAATAGTACAATTGCTGCTATTGTTGCTGTTTTTACGTACATTTCCTTGGGGTATGTATTGTATCTTTCACATATTTGCGAGGTTTAATATCAAATTTCGACGTGGTTATGTGTGAGTGTGTGTTTGTGTGCATATATATGGAAACGTGCGTTGTATATGGAGTAGATACATGCGTGCGTGTAGTGTATGAGTAGATACAAGCCTCTTATTTTACCTGGATTTATATCTGAAATGCGTACTGAGTTTATAGATATAACAAAATATTCTTTAATTTTGATACAATATAATAATATAGATAATAGATAACCTAGAAAATTTTATCTAGTGAATAAAATAGCTGAGAAATGAAACTTCCGAAGAATTTATAATAATTGTATGAAAATATTTTTGTAATCTCACTAAATTATTGCTATTTAAAATTGATTTTTTAAAGTGCCTTATTTTAAATTTTTAACTTTTTTAACTTTTAACTTGCATCCGGCAACTTTAATCGTTTCATCATTTTTACTGAGACGAGATATTATGTCTCAGCAGTTTGTTATTATCTAGAGTTTGGTTTGTTCCGTCTATCTAATATACAAACAACCCTCTTTCTGATTTATCTCCCTTACCCTTTTACCCCATTGTTGTACATTATTACCAGCAGTATTTTTTATACACTTAAATGCGTGTTTGCCAGCAGGAGCCGTCCCCCACACCAGACAGATCAAGTATGTTTCCTATGCATTCGAAAGTTTATTAAACTCTATAATATTTATGAAGTTTCATATAGCGGAAATCTATAGAAACAACAACGATAACAAACAAACAACTAAAATCAGGCGAGTTTCATGCTTGGCTGGTTATTTCAACAGAAGAACAGAACCATAATTAAAACAAGTAATAATCAAAACAACATTAGAAAAAACAGCACGAGCGGTAAGCAACAATAATTAACACCACCAACAACAACAACACTAATTCAAACGGAGCAAAACTCCGAACAGTTAAACAATATCTTTAATTAAAACTTAGTACATCTGAAACAACAGACTCTGTTCATACGAGACTTCCTAAATTTTGCGCTATTTTTGCGTTGCTATTCACTTCTGTTGTTGTTGTTGTTGCTAACGTTGTTATGATTAAGGCTGTTGTTATTTCGCTGTTTAATTATTGCTTTCTTAATAATATTAATTATTTATTTTCAAGCGCTATATCATCGCTCCTTCATTCTTGAATGACTTTAAGAATAAATTATTAAATATTTCCTAGTTTTGCGTTCATCCAATTTGTAAATTCCTCCTTTCTTGTAAATTCTTCTTTGAGACTACTTCAATAATAAAACGGTATTTATACCGTGTGGTTATTTATACATGTAATAAAATGGTAAGCTTTTAAAATTTATACTTTTAATAAAATCATAATTTATTTGAACAGCTTACTACCCTTGATTGATTAGAACACCCTCATATTTCATCATAATATTTTCTATGATATTTTCTCTTTTCTATTATTTGCTTGCTTCCATTTCGGGCAACGAAACTCCAAGTATTGATAACTGAAATTCTAAACTCTCAATCAGAGTCTGTCTTACTGACGTCTGAAACATGAACTGCTGCCCAACACACATGTTTAAATCTGCATCTGCGACAAACTTCAAATCTATTTAAAAAACATACAAATTGAATTTAAGTAGCTTGCATTTTTATTGGAAACGATTCGAATTTTCGATAAAAATTAATGATAATAAAACAATGCGGCGATACCTCGGGAATGTTTCAGGTTTTTTCTATAATTTATGCGCGTAATTTATGAAAGCTAATCTGAGTCCTTAAAATAAATATAACTGCATTATTAGTACATTAATTATACATAACATATTGATATTTTTGGAAATTTTTTGGTGCTTTGTTGTAATTTGTTATTGCAGACGATGAACGAACTAAATAATATTTTGGGTAATTCATTCGTGTGCGTTGTTTTGCAATTTAAATATAATCCTAAAGAATAAATACCAAAAAGTTGAATAAATAAATGATTATTTGAATTAAAAATTTTAGAAAGGTAAATATGCAATGGCAAATAAAAAAGAACAACACAAAATAATGACAATAAAAATTTAGAAAGGAACAAGTAGTGTATGTTTAAATTAATAAAAGTTATGATATTAATTTTCCAATATAATTGAGAATAATATAAAGAATACTTAATATTCTTTTGTTTTCCCATCTGGGCCAATCGCATAAGATATTTGAAGCGATTTTCTGTCATGCCTTGCCCATTATAGTATGTAGACAAACTGTTTCTGGCGTTGTGCTACCTTCAGTAGCCAACCACATGTTTCACAACGAGTATAATCCGTCCCGTATGAGAAAAGCCGCTAAGGTATTACACACACACGACAGAAAGGACGACGGCGAAATATACTATAAAGGACGAATGGATTATAAATGAACAAATGAAAAGTATTTCTGGTGTTTCATTCGGGCTTATAAAACCAATTTACAAAACACAAATCAAAGAAAGTTGACAAAATATGAAAAATACTTTCATAATAAACAATAATAAAATAATTAACACAATCATTAGCATCTACCAATCCCTACAAAAATTGGGTGACCTGTTTCATCTACGCCTTATTTGCGCACCTGCCTAAAAATAAGCAACAAACCACAATCGTATAGACACGAACTAACCAGAACGAAGAAAATCGCCTCTACTTCCTAATCTGTGAATCAGCTAATTTAATTTTAAAATATCTCAATACAATCGAAAATTGTAGAGGGAGAAACGTGGTGTACCTCTTACCACCTCCCTCCCTCTACAATTTGGTATGCATTGAGATATCTTAAAAGTCCATTAGTCTCAAGTACATAACTATTTATACATACTCCATACTGAGGCAACTCTCAAGAGTCTTGATTCAAATCAAGTTAACTAACACTTATGGTATTAAAGAGATTTTAGAATACTTCAAATACTTTTTGAAAATATCTCAAAAAGCACTTCAAACTGATTTCAAATTAAAACCGTACGGAACCTTTTTATATTCATATATTAATAATCCATAATAAGTACTATTACTTCTCTCGCTCTCTCCCCCTCTCTCTCGCTCTCTCTCCCTCTCTCTCGCTCTTTCAAATATTCAATTTAAATTGTGTAAAACTTGAAGAGAACGTCACACTCAAAAATATAAAAATAAACCATCAAGTACGCGTTCTTAAGCGTCGCCAATCAAATAACCGTCATTGGTTTCGATTTTCTTATACCTGCCACTTATATCTAATTGAGGAAGACGTTAACGATATGTTGGTATATACTTTTCTTTTTATTTTAACAATGCTCATTATGATGAATATGTTAAGCCCACCCCAGTAATAGAAAAATGCGCTTTAATGGTTTCTGCTGATAAACTTTGCATAAATTTATTTCGTTGTTTTTATTCATTGATAAGTTAATTGTATGTGTACATATATAATATATGTATGTATATGTATATTATCATTATATTGCCTTATGTGATTTTATGGAGCAAGTGATTCATTAATTTAATCGTAAGTGGTCTACCGAAAATAATAAATTTTTGGTGTTGCCTTTTTCTTGTTCTTCTATTGCCATTAACCATTTAAATGGCTTTTAACGATTATTTTCCCTTCTTCTTATCACATTCAATGGGTATTATTGTTCTATTTATTTCACTTTCTATTCTTTTTACCTTCCACTATAATTTGTATTTGTATATTTGATGCCTTGAAAGCCTACATTTAAACAGATACTGACAAAAGTGACAGTAATGACTAACGAATATGGAGTATATTTTCCGTTTTGTCTGTAATCCTTTTCTTGTTAATTGTAGCAACATTTTTGTTCGGTGTATATCGAACGATTTTTTGAATATCGAAAATTTTACTTAATTTGATGGACATAAATCCTTAATGGGTGATAATCACATACGGTATTTTATTAATAAGCTTTATTTTATAAAAAAGCCCGTCGATTCTGTTGACGTCATTTTGCTTAATGTTAAGTAAATTATTTTGGAGGAGATTAAAAGTACCCATTGTTTCTTTCTTGAACACCATTATCCTCACTCATTTTCCTCTTCCCCTTTCCACTTTGATGTCTTAGAAGAGAATTCATTTAATAATTTTTTTCATGAGGCAAAAACGCTATCAAATGTTTCTTTATGATACATTCGCATAATTCGTACGATCGCCCTTTTCTTTTTTGAAATCCTTTTGTTTTCTATTTTTTAATTTCTATATTACTTGCAGTTCCGCCTAATTGAGTTTTAACTGAAAACGAATGCGCCATATGATACCATCACACTCGCAATCAAAAAGAGTTCCAAGTTTTTGATTATTTGTGTGTTTGTGCCTTTGTTTGCCCGCTTTTCTTTTTAATTTTTTTCTTCTGGCAATTGAACGCAAATAAATGGAATTATCTGTTTAAAAGCAACAGCTCCACGAACACCGCCAGCAGTCTCACCAGCGGGAACATTTGTTTTGTTTTCATTTATAATTACATTCATCGGTACGTCAAGATTTCAGTGGATGACGTTTAAGAAGCGACCGACACTTTGGTAGCAGCGTGTGATTATGACTATAAAACCCTAACAGTGATCTTGCATTGTTTCTTTGTTGTTTTCGCTCGACCGTATTGAGAGGTTTACTTAATGGATGAAACAATTGTCAGTCTCTCTCGTCAAAACTTATAAGAATTACTTCCTCTGTATCGGACTGTTATGGATTTTTTCCAGAATTTAGCGGTTACCGTTTGTAGTTGTTTTCATATTTCTGCTTTAATAAATTTAATGCACAATAGATTCTCTCATAAGACGACTCCTTTAAAAAGTTTAAAATTTTTATTTGATCTGAGCTCATTTCACTTCTCTCCAGTTCAGTTCGGTTCACTTCATTTCAATTAACTTCAGTGCGGTTAATCCACTTTAGTTCAATTTAGTTGATTTGACTGAAGGGTTAATGACTTTTTAGTCCGATTTCGTTCACATGTATTCTAACATATCTTATTGAAGATAAAAGTATATTCCGATAGTGAAAATATATTTTGAATGTTCTTACTAAATCCTCTTGGTGTCAACTTGTGTTTTATTTCTAATCAATTATGAACATTTAAAGGCGTAGAATTGAATATCATTCGGAACGTGTTTTAATTATTAATAGTTTTTTTGAAAATCGACGTTCAATAAATGAATAACCGTCGCATATTCAAATTATATATCTCTCCCACCGTAATCCATGTACGCACATTCGAAACTCATAATAATTCCGCATTTAATATAAACAAACTCGTGATTAAAAATATCATCCAATGAAAAAATGCATCAATTATTGTGCTCATTAAATTAGTCACGAGTACATTAAAATACTGACACTCCTAAATGAGATTTGTTTCATTGAACATTACAAGTATTTCAACGTTTCGTAGCAAAATATATACTACTTCTCTTTAATATAGTATAGTTTAGTTATTAAATTACATTTAATTTAAGTAATTAGATTGATTAGCCAACAAGCAATTAGATGAGTAACCAAGAGCAACAACAACAACAAGCGATATCGAAATAGAATCTTAACTGATTTTGTTTGTTATTAACGTAGTCAGGTCATTAAATTATGCAATATTCAAAAGTAATTGTGTGTTCAGGTTGATTTATATGTATGCGTGCGTTTCTACATGCCCTTGTGTGTATGTGTTTGTGTGTGTGTGTTTGTATACACAATAGGCACTTATGTGCGTGCACAAATTTATTGTTCGCTTTCCTCGTGAACGGATAAATTAAAACGTTGGCCAATTATTGACCAAGAAATCAACCACAGATTTTGCTCCACAAATAATATTATTGCCGTTAATGACGCGGCGAGGGCGGCTATAGTGATGGTTAATTATGTTGTTTCTGTTGCCGATGGTAATTATATGACCATCCGATAATGGTAAAGTTATAGGGAGTGATGAGATTGTTAGCGAGAATTACTAATGATGTGGGGTCTGCTTGTGCTCACGTTTATTCGAACGTTACTGACTGAGTTCATAAATTAGGTAGGTTCAATATTTTCGTTAATGTTAGCGGCATGACGTTGAACGTTGACGCTGACGTTGCCTTCCTCCTCCTTATTGTTTTTAATTTAGTTGGGACTATTATTGCTAACGTACTTTTCGCTGTGACGCATGCAAATATTTATTGTCACACTTTTCAACAATTCTCCGGATCGGATTGATTGACTTTCAGTTAATATGGCTCGGACAACGTAACTCATTCCTTAATTGATAGTAAAAGTGTTTTATGATGCTGTGTTTATGTGTGCAAGCGGGTATGTAAGCGTATGTGTCTAACAATCTATGCCAGTGGTTGTGTTTTAACTCGGACAATTTTATTTTATCGCAATTTTATAAAATGTTTCAGTTTTCTTTTGAAAATAGCCTAAATTATAACCTAAATTTTGCTTAATTATTTTATAAAAATAAAAAGCGAAAAAACATCATTACGCTTGTTTCATGCAATAATGTTAAAACTCGTTAGCTTTTTAAAATTTCTTAAAAATTTTTAGTTATTTACATTTATTTATAAGACAACAATAAAATCATTTCTTCGAAAGCAAAATTGTATTTTACTTAAAATTTTCTCAACAAAAACTTTCTTTGTTCGAAATTATTTAATTAATACCTTATCCCTTCAGACTAAGAAAAAGTAAAAGCATTAAAGGCGGGTCTGAAGAAATACGAAGAGTAATAGAAGAAAACCTTAACAAAGAATATCCAAGAAACGTGCTTGAGTAACAAGCCAGACAAAATGGATTTAAAAAAATAAACCAAGAACAAAAACTCAACAAAAACAAACCGAGAAAACAAAAAAAACGTCAATGGAAATACGTTTTTCAATTAATATAAAATTCATGAAACTTCGTGCCATCATCATGCTATCCAGTTATGAATGAATATCACTCAAGGGTATAATAAAACAGAAAAATATTCCCGTGCGGTGGGGGGTGCATATTTTGAGAGTTTGTAAGATTTCAGTATCTTTTGGGTTATTTTGATATTTAGAAAGATCGACAAACTGGATGAAATAGAACTCTTATTAATTTGACAATAGAGTCGTTCGTTTTATTTGAAGATGTTGTCGCATTAAGATTTTGGCATCAATATATGTTTATTGCCTTTGGTTCTAGAGCTGTTGGTGACAGCTAATTTATGAAGAGAGTATGTTCCAAATCAATTTATGTTGATTGTCCTTGGTCTTAGAGTTGTTGCTGACAACTATATTACGAGGACAGTATATTCGTTTATTCATGGAACAATTTTTTTGCACATTTTTTGTGAAAGGAGAAAGAAGTTGAGCAGCATTACTGCAACAGGCTTAGTGAAATCGAAATGTGTTTTCACCTTATTAATGGGTCGACGCAAATCTCGAAAATTAATTGAACACGTACACGTTTGGTGCAGCAAATCTTCTTATCTCGTTAAGGCTAAGGTTAATAAAATATAAAAAAAGAATAGAAATTCGTATTCTACTGATATAGCAATAGATATAAATATTCGAAATTACGAATGAGTATAAGCAGCTGGAAACGGCAGTCCAATACAGACAGACAGTCATTATGGGAAGATGTTAGTCTCTCTTAATTTCGGCTTCTAATCAAATGGAACCAAGGGAGAACAGGCGGACACGAACTAAAAAATAGAAAAAGAGTGCGTTGGGCAACCATAGACATTCTATGGAAAAACAATCAGCAAACTGAATAAACAGAATATTTAGCAAGTCACAAAATTCACAAACTGAAGAACAAGCAATAATAGGGAGAAACAAAAAGTGAATACATTACTTGCGGAAGAGTAAAGTATATTAAACAGAACTGATTTTTTGTGAAAGAGGTTCTGATTTCATTAGCGAATAAAATAGTGAAGACACAACCTTGTGCAATAGTCACAATATAAGTGTCGAGAATCTGGAAATTTTTTTATGTGACATCGCAGATGAGTCAGGTGTATAATATATCTCCACTATTTCTACGCTTAAACAGATGAAGGCAAGATCAAGGTTAGAAAAAAGAGGCATTAGAAATCATAGACAGACTAAGCAATATTTAATTCGCTCGTTGGAAAGCTTAGCGAATTCCAAGATGCATTAGAAACTTTTCTAATAGTTCAGAAATGGACGGTCATTAAAAAAGCAAGAAATAGCTCATTGAACGGAATGCGGGATATTTCAAACTATCTTCGTAACCTCCTATTTCTTTTTCTTCACAACCCCCGTATAATTTGGACCAGTTTGCTTCAGTGATTTATCAAAAGAAATTACTGCCAGGGAAACCCGGAGCAAAAAGTTGTTTCGTTATTTCTAACGCTCTGACTTTACGCAATTTCTGGTAATTCAGAGCTTCCAAAATTATCTAAAATAATTTTCGCAAAACCCAAATGATATAAAATTGCAGTGTCGTGACCAACCATTCCAAAACCATATTTTTCACTCGCACAAAAATGTGCATTAAGAGTCAAAAGTTTTACACGACTCGTCGGCATACAAAATAAAAACCATGAGTAACACACACTTAAGCACAATAATTTCGCAGATTATTCTTGGAAAACATTCCACAAGAAATGAGTAAATATTTACAAAATTTCAATTAAAATAAATCATTTTCGAAGCATTTCCGTGAAAAGAAAGAAACAATTTAATACTAACTATCATTCCTTATTATAACGCTTTCTTCACCTTTCTCTGGCTCTTCTTCATTAAGACAATTTCTCTTTAAAACAACTCTTGCATTAAAAGAAACCAATTAAAACTTTAACTAATATTTAAGTGCTGTTTGTAGTGGTCGACTAAATACTGACTGAGATTGTCACGCGTTGATAAGTATCCACCATACCATAAAGTGAATATGAACAACATGGACAAAGAAGAACAAGAGGGGAGAGGTATACAGACGTCAACAAACGACAAGAAAGGAAATTAATAATAATAATAAGAAGCCAAACAAAAGAGGCATTTAAGTTCATCCTAAGGCAATGATAATGACAATAAACTAGTTGTTGTTGCTGTTGCCAGTTGTGGTTTTAATGTGTAAGGTTTTGTATTAACTTAATGCAAAATGCGTATATTATAAACATTATTGTTATTGCCATTGTTGTTGTTGTTGTTGTTGTTGTTGCTGCTGTTGCTTCTATTAACAGCAACAATTAACAATTAAGATCATAAATTGGTTTCAAAGTAAATCAGGTCGAAAGTTTTTTAGTGGCAGGTGCACGTTACCGACGCGGCGATAACAATGCAGGCAATGATGGTGATTATTATGATGATTGTGTTAGGGGTGATGACGACTATGATGGTACTTATGGTGGTGTGGTACATTGTTAATATTACACTGTAAACTATCAGCAATAATAATAAAAACAGACACGATAGTGCCGGCAGTAGCGCATGACGGACACAAACTTCCAGATATTTAATTACAAAAACAAAAATAAACAAAAGACGACAAATCCAGCAAACGACAAAAAGTGATAAAATGCGGGAATTGGCAGATTTAAATCGGGTTGAATTTATACAGCAACAACAGCAACAACAGCAACAACAACGTTAACAATAAACCGACGTATATGTACATTTAAAACGCACCTGTGCGACGACGACACGCTGTTCCGCACTTGAACTTAATGGCGAAAGTTTTTTCTTTTTTAATTCATTTTACCGGTTATTTTTCGTCCCTTTATTTTAAAAGCACAAAAAAATAGTAATGATCGCACACGCGACCGTTAAATTTCGTGCTACTTTAGATAGCTGGAGGCCTGAAATAACCTTGTGGGATTGATGGAATTGATCCTTAGAGAAATAAATCCCAACTCGTTATTAAAAACAAGGTTACTTAATTAAAAATGTTCTTTTAGCAAAACATTTAAATAAGGGGCAATAATGAAAAATGTTAAAATAATAAAACTTTGATATATATGAAAGCTTTACGAAAAATGGGTTTTTACGATCAGCTTCACAATTAATTTATAATTGCTGTCAAGAAAGGATTGCAGTTAACTTCTCATCGCATATATAACTATTAAGATAACTATTTTCATTCTCTTAATTGTAATTATTTGCATTTTTTTCCAATGAAATAATTAGTTTTACAATTATAATAAATAATTCACATATTTAATATATTTTTGTGATTCGTCGACTTATTTGTTTATTGATTTTGCAAGAAATTTTTTTATTTTTATAAGAATATGCTTTATGTTAAGCTAAAAAGGTCTAATTAAAAGAAAATCTGATGATGGCGAATTTCATCGGAAATACTGTTAAAAATAAAAGCTCATAAAAATTTAAGAGATTCTACTTTTTTAGCCTAGACATCTTTCCTTATAACAATAAAAACATTTTTGCTTTTTATTTCAGATATTTGCAAATATTTTAGTTATTTTTATGGTAATTAAAAAAATTATTAATTTTGCGGTAAATATCACGCTTCAGAGGCTATATTTATTCAATAGTCATTTCGGGAATTGCTATAATTAACTAAGTTAATAAATAACTATTGGTTTTGATGATTATTTTCTCTAATACTCTTGTGAGGCAATACTGAAGTATTTCTTTTATAGCGCTCTTCACCCGAATGAGGCATTCACATTTTCCTTTCGTTTGTGGCCCAAATCGGCAGATGTGAGAAGTAGTATGCATATATTCCGACTCAGATACCGCAAATGAGTTGACTTTATAGTCCTATTCGTCTGTTTGCTTGTTTGTCTGTCTATCTCTCTACCTGAGCATGAACACAATTTAGCCAGTATTACACACACTTCTACGACTAATATTAGTTCAATTGTACTTAGACCCCAAAATTTCAATTTGTAAATTGAATTTAGAGTTCAAATTTTACATCCCGTTCATCGTCCGATTTACCCCGAAAGATATATATATATATATATATATATATATATATATATATATATATATATATATATATATATATATATATATATATATATATATATATATATATATATATATATATATATATATATATATATATATATATATATATATATATATATATATATATATATATATATATATATATATATATATATATATATATATATATATATATATATATATATATATATATATATATATATATATATATATATATATATATATATATATATATATATATATATATATATATATATATATATATATATATATATATATATATATATATATATATATATATATATATATATATATATATATATATATATATATATATATATATATATATATATATATATATATATATATATATATATATATATATATATATATATATATATATATATATATATATATATATATATATATATATATATATATATATATATATATATATATATATATATATATATATATATATATATATATATATATATATATATATATATATATATATATATATATATATATATATATATATATATATATATATATATATATATATATATATATATATATATATATATATATATATATATATATATATATATATATATATATATATATATATATATATATATATATATATATATATATATATATATATATATATATATATATATATATATATATATATATATATATATATATATATATATATATATATATATATATATATATATATATATATATATATATATATATATATATATATATATATATATATATATATATATATATATATATATATATATATATATATATATATATATATATATATATATATATATATATATATATATATATATATATATATATATATATATATATATATATATATATATATATATATATATATATATATATATATATATATATATATATATATATATATATATATATATATATATATATATATATATATATATATATATATATATATATATATATATATATATATATATATATATATATATATATATATATATATATATATATATATATATATATATATATATATATATATATATATATATATATATATATATATATATATATATATATATATATATATATATATATATATATATATATATATATATATATATATATATATATATATATATATATATATATATATATATATATATATATATATATATATATATATATATATATATATATATATATATATATATATATATATATATATATATATATATATATATATATATATATATATATATATATATATATATATATATATATATATATATATATATATATATATATATATTTATATATATAGTCCCATGTAAATCTTGTTTCTGTATATCCTTTGATTTGAGAGTTTGTGTCATGTCTGCGTCAACCTATGCATTTATCGATTTAGGTCATACACGCTCGCTCCGGAGTAACGATTCAAGTCTTTCATAGTCTATATTGCCCCTTATTTCTCTTAACTCCTCTTTCTCTTTTTGTGTATCTTTTGTAGTTTTCTTTCTCTTCTTAATCACTTCCTACATATCTTCGCATACTTCTCACTAGCATTTCATTCCTCTGGTGATATAGTTTCAAATTATCACTAATTATCAAAATATATTTTTATTGTGCTCTTTAGTTTAACTTTGAAGTTGGCAGTAATGTTATTGTTGCTGTGCTATATTATTGCTGTCGTCGTTAATTGCGCTCTCTACTTTAAAGGTTATTGTTAATTACAATATGCGTGTCGCCGTCGAAATGACTCACAGAGACCTGTTTTCTCATTAGGCGATTTCCGTTTCAAAACACTGACGTCAAATCAACAAAATCGACTGACTGATCGGTTGACAGATTACACGATACGTACGCAGACGGCTCACTCAACCTTGCGAATGGTCTGATCGAGGAGTGACCTAATCGACCGACCGAACGATCGGTCCTAAGAACTCTTTAATGTATTTTAGTCGTCCTTGTTATTTTCGGTTTCGCCGCAACTGTCACTGCCATTAGTGTTCTCGCTGTTATTTCTTACAGTAATGGTAGCTGTTTGCCATTAAAATATTTCCGTCTGCGTCTGGAGTCTGAGCCTGGAGAAGAGGTTATAACAATATTCTCTTTAAAATCTTAATTTTGCGTCGCTTAGTCGGATAATTTGGATATGTCTGCCGGTTTTAAATGCCCGTAGGCGAGAATGTCACAATTTCTTTACTGTTCCTTTTAATTGTTGTAATTTTCATTTTTTATTGTTATTACTATTACTATAGTTGCTGTTGCTGCTTTTGTTGTTTTTATTGTCGATTTTGTTAATGTCGTTATTGTTATTTCTGTTTAAACTCCTCGAAATGTATTGCTGCATAAATTACATCTATTTTTGTATTTGGACAGCTCCGTCTATTCTGTTTGTCCCTTTTGTTTATTCAGAATTTTAATGCTTTCATAATTTACGACTTACTGTAATTGGTACTGGCTTTTTGGCGTCGCTGACTTTAACGCTGTTGTTGTTGTTGTAGCTACAATTTCTGTTAGAGTCGATGTTTTTAGTAAAGTTCGTGATTTTTGACATTTTCGTTATAAATTTATAACGGCAAATATTTCGGCCTAGCTATTGTTTTTATTTTTATTATTACTGTCGTAATGTGTTGTTGTTTTTAATGCTGTAAATGCTATTTATCAGCGAGTAAGTTGAAGCAGCAAATTTGTTTGGAGAATTAGAAGTATCAGGAATTTACAAAATTTCTGGAATTGTGAGTTTTTTAAATAATAATTATTTTTTATATTTTGGTTTTTTTAAGGAAATCTGGTTATACGACATTCATCTCTCCTAATATCCTTCACGAAAGAATTCACAATATGTACACGCCATTCTCTTTTAAACTTATTTTTCCCTTGAAGGAATAATAATAATAATAAAGCGTATTTTGAAAGATTTTGCTTATCCTCAATCTTCTTTCAATTCCCAGACTTTTGTGAATGACAAACGCAAGAAAATTTATGGTTCCATAAACGTTCCATAAACGATTTTGATATTTACAGAAAGTTAATTTGAACCCTAAATTAACATAAAATTTATGCCTGAGTTATTTTTCAAAGCATTCGACATCAGTTTAGACAATTTACCAACAGGCATTTAAAACGGATTTATTTTCAAAAACTTTCGAGAATTGAATCACAACGATTCTCTGTAACAGTAATGTAGTATAGACAAGGAAGGCAGGGGAGCTTTGGTAAAGCACCACTACAACAGATTCAATGCGCAATAAAGGAAAATTGTTTTAAAAAACTGTTTTTTTAAATACATCCAGGACAAGATCAATAGTTAATGTATTTTGTTAAATAATAATGGATGCATATTTCTAAACGTCCCGATTAACACCATAACGTCCCAACTCAAGGGAACCAGGATTAACTACGTCACTGTGTATAAGAAACTAATTAACTGTTTAGCGACATCGAAACTTGCAAGGAAAAGCAATCGACAGTTCTGAAATTAAAGTCACGAAGCAGTGAAACGAACCAATGAATTGCCGAAACTAATGCCAATGTTGTTGTTGTTTTTTGTAGTAACAATTTTATAAGAAACTAAAGAAACTAAAAATACTTTAAAGAAACTAAAAATTACATTCAAACTACAAAAATATTTCTCAAGTTTTTATTATCCCGAAATTTCAATCGAATTTCGATATTTAAATCGAATACGAGAACACTTTCGTTCAAGCTTGACTTTTCCAAATATATGACTGCACTATTGTCAGAATAATGGAGTCGTAAAAGAGTTCTAGAACTCGAAAAAGTTATTAACGAAAAGGAAAAAATTATAGAGAACGGGATATGAAAATGTGAAACTTATTAGAATATAGAGGTTTGAAGGAATTGGGATTAAAAAAATTGATGAGACATTTAAGGATATTGCAAATACCGGCTAGGCAACATAAAGATGGGAGAAGAATCTTATAATGAGAGTCTTGATGAAATAAAGCATAAATCTACTAAATTTAATAGAAGAATTGTAAGAATAGGCACAATTCTTCTCTCTCATTATAAAATTTAATAATCTCTCATTATAAAAAGACTCTCATTATAAAATTCTTCTCCCATCTTTATGTTGCCTAGCCGGTACAAATATCGAAAATAGCGAATAAATCAATATTTTTTTAAGAAATGATCCTTTCATTCTTTAGTGAATTTTTATGAGATAAGGTTAGATAAATTTAAGATGGCATCGCGTAGAAAAGAGAAAAGAGAACACCCCAAGCTTAACGTAATAAAACCAAGAGGAAATTACTGAAATGTAAATACGGAAATTATACTCCTTTATCGGTAAATAATACTCTTTCAATTCTTCTCAGCTCATACCACGGGTCTAAGGACATTTTAAATGTGTTTTAAGACTATATTCAAGATATTTTCTAAGCCGTAATTGAGAAATTGAATTCTAAGCCGTAATCCACAAGAATGAGGAAAGTATTCATTCTTTTACCTCGAACAGGTAAAGAAATAACAATGTCTTGCATTATGTTATTTCTTATATATTTTGCACAGTCTATTCAGTCCTTCAGTTTCCGTGCCAGTTGAACTAGTATGCAAGTGAAGTGTGCGTTATCTCTTTCAAATCGAATCAAATTAGTGGAGGCAGTGTTTATGTCACACATACGTAGTTGTATCTTCTAAAAGTATTCTATAATTAAAGTATTCTATAATAATTCATTAAATATAAATAAACCAATGCAAACATAAACGATCATTACATGCTATGCATTATGTGCCATCGTTGTCCATTCATCATGTTCATTGGATATTTCACTGATCTGCAAAAAAATCCTTACCACCATTTATACCACCCCATCAATTATTCACATTATTCCGTATCATCCCTTCTCAGACGGTGCGAAGCTCTTCGTTAACATCGACCCTCCCCCAAATAACAAAGACTTTAAAGGTAATTCAAAGTTTGATTGCGTAATTTTCAAGTCCATTGAATGCCGAGTGATTGAAAAATATTTTTTCTAAATGCACATTGATACAAGTGAATATGAATATACACACATGCGTACCAACTCTTTCGTACATACTCACTCGTATTAATATATGTACGATATGTACGATACAGCGATATATATTTTCATTATGAATTTCTCTTACACTCACTTGCTTTTGCGAACTTCGTCAGCGATGGTGAACAATGGTATCACCATCAGTTTTTGTCTTTCAAGCGCAAACTGTTATCAATTGTTATCGTTTGATTATGATTGAGCGCCTATTGATCTTGAAATCAATAGCTTGCAAATAATTGAACCTCTTTCAAATTGTTAATACAAAATAATTAACCAATTAATTATGATGAATGATTTTTAAAAAACACGTCGTGAACGGCTTAAGTTAATTGTCATAGTTCTTCAATTTAGTTTAAAAGATTTAAAATTATTTCAATCTTCTTAGAATATATTTTAAATATAAATCACAAAATATCATAATGTGACTACTTCATCTTTTTTTCTCTTTACATTTTCCGATGAACTTTTTTCATACATTTGATGATTTTTTGAGTTTTCAACTGCGATTAGTTTGAACCCCTAAAGATTTAGTAACTGAAGTTAATTTTTAATTCATTTCACTACAATTTATTTAAAAATTAGCGACTGACTATTAGCGGAGCCGGGAGTCAAATACAATTAATCAAAATAAACTAATTCTAAGGATTCTCTGGTGAATATATGACTAATATTGACGGGGGGAGGAAATAGGGGGCCATTAGATGTGATACGGATAATGATGTCGACGTCATGTCGAATATACATGTGCAATGATATAGAATAGTAAAACGGGACATACATATATTTACATTGAAAGCTTTAAGAGAGTTGTTCTGATATTTTAAATATTTTTCTCTAAACTTTGAAAACGTTTATTTGTTGTAGAATTAATTTTGCTATTCTCTGGATAATTGCGAATATTAAGTTCGACTTTTTTAGTAATAATAAAAAATACGTGAGAGGAGATAAATCAACGTGAGAGGAGAGGACATTCATATTACTCAAAAAATTTTCCCTCGCCGTTAGGTGTTCAAAGAAGTAAATGAGAGACTACCTCCACTAGATGTTAATTGGAATTTGTTAAAACAATTAGACGAATAATCAATCTAATCTAAGAATATGAAATACGAATCATAATTTTGCAGTTATCAAACGCCGATAAAATTGTTTTAAATTATGCGGTAAATAAATAAAGTGTAGTAATTAAATTTATCAAAATTCTACAACGTAAATTTTTAACCCTGAAAGCCTTGAAAGAAAATGTACTTAAACTATTCGGGGATAACATTTGACCATTCAAAGATCATGAACCCCCAAAATCGCTAATTTTCCGGATATGTATTCCATTTAAAACTTATAATATTGTTTCAGATATGACACATTTTTATTTAATTTATAATATGTCTAATTTATTCTTATTTTAATTTTCTCATCCCTCCCTGTCTCTTATTTTTATTTTCTCTCGCTCTCTGTTATAAAATTACCATATCTCTCTATGTCCTCCTTTCACTAACTCTCGCTCTACCTTCTTGGCATTTTTGCTATTTGAAATTCAGAAAATTTGTTTTCGATAAATCGATAGTTTGAGAAACTTTTGATACAGAAACTTTTCACCACACTCTTCCATAAATGTCACATATACACGTTATTATGTAATGTTCGGCAAATGTATTTTAAATTCATTTTTAATGTAACATTCAAGAAAGTATTATACGCGATGACTAAAATGTAGAACATGTGCTATTTCTTTTGTAAACGAGTTTGTTATGCATACGGAGTTATGCCAAAATCTGTTTTCAAATGTGTCACCAATAAACTGACAAATGTTGTCAATCATTAATAAGTCGTTATTTATGATTAAATCATGGAGATGATAAAGAAGGCAAAATAAAAAATATTGCGACATAAATCTTCATATTCCCAAATGTTATAAACATCGAATCATTTCTGCATTTATACCGAACTCTGAAAATGTTTGCCATCACTCCGTTCCTTTGCAGAGATTGACCTAATATACTTTCCTAGGGAGGCAGAGTACATTTTGGTCCTCTTCCTTTTCTCGCGCGGAGCTTGCTGCTTTATTTAATGATGACGTCATCGCGTTTTCAACTACTTTCTGTCACATGCAAGTCGTAGGTTGATGTTCTTCCCTTCTTGTCACATCATTAATACGCGGTTTTATGTGTACGTATAGACGAGACGCTATGTGTATGTAAACATTATTAATAAGTAAGTTTTCTAAGTTGAAAATAAGTGCTACTACATTGAACGCCTTCCTTCCTTCCTTCAAGCTGATGTTACGACGCTTAAATAAAAAACGCTTCCACCGCATTACACCAAAGTTTGAGAAAGGGTCGCAAAAAGAGAGTAGGAGGGAAAGCGAAGAGGACAAATGTCAGAAGTGTTTTTACCGAGAAGCCAATGACTTTGGGCAACAGCTGTCGAAACTTTTCCAATCTGTTTAAATAAAAATCAACCTCTGTTTTCTTTTAATGGTTTTTCTTTTACCTAACTTGGCACAGATTTGGTGAATGGATTTGAAGTTGGTCGATACCTGTTTGGTAAGAACTTTTTTAGCTGTTTTTGAAACAAAGCTATCTTAACTCTTTCTTTCCTTCCGTCCGCAGTTCGAAAGTTCTTTCCTTTGTAGACAAGAAAAGACCAGTCGGACATATTTGCCTTTCTCTTTTAGACATGTGCAAGTGTAGATAAATACTTGTACGCACCTGTACTGCTTCATTCGCCCATTTCTCTAGGCTTCAGCGATATTTTTTTATATGAACGGATATGTTTTACACTTCCTGCATCAAAACCATCCCGCCAAGAGATTCTTATTATTATTCATTTATCTATCCCTTCATTCATCCTATCATCCATACATATTTCACCCAACCGCTTTGCTTCCAGTGCGATTTCAATGCTTTAGTTCGAACTAATTTGTCAATGTCAGCCACGGTTTTAGACGATTTTTCTTCTATTTTTCTACTTCTACGTTTCTTCCATGCCATTATAAGCGCTTCCTTCGAACCGCCATCACAACAATGTCGCGAATGCGGTGACTGAAACAGAATGAACCTAGATGAAGAGAGGACAAATATAAGTGTGTGTGTATGTGAAATTCAGAATTCTTTTTTAAAAAACTTCTAAAAGTTTCGGTCGAAAGTTTTGTAATTCTCGAAAGGTTGAATACGATACGATGCGATACGATATGATACTAGGTCGAATGACTTAAGGTGCGATAGAAATCCGATGTGATCAAGGCGTGCCAAAAAAATTGGAAAAGCTTAAGATTTAGGGCAGCAGACTGTTCGAATGATAGAATTGATTTTTCGAACGAAACTGATTTAAAGCCTAGAGTATTTGAAATAAGTTGATGGTATAAGAAAAGTGCAGAAAAAAGGGCAGATACCCATTGTTCCTTTTCTTGATTTTGCTGTCATTTCAGTTGGATCCTCAGTAGAGTTTTATTAGCAGACGGTGCTTGAAACATGTCCTTTTTCTGTTTAAGTAAATTTTATATACGCTTTATAGAAATTTGTTGAGATGTAGACAGGTCCTTAAGGTTAATACTTTATTTTCATTTTTCCTACCATTTTTCATAAAAATGGAGATAGAGACGTTAATACGTCTTTAACTTTTTGACTAAAGTAAATTCCCTCCGGCGTATTTTTAGTCGACGTCCAAATTTGTTTAAAAAGTGCATTAAAGTCACATAAATTAGAAAAAAAGAATGTATTTACATTTGAAGACAATTTAAATCAATGAATTATTTTTGAATATGAAATCCCAAAAATTTCCCAAGAAATACCGAAGTTCGATTTCGACTTCATTTTGTTGACACATCGGCTTAAGAGCCGGATATCCTCTAAGAGCATTAGTGATATCTTCACTAATGTTTTTGTTCGTCTTATTTTTTAAATCTTTTAAAAGTTTTTCTATGGAAGTACTCACACAATTACAATCAACAGATATAGTACTGACTGGTCTGAAGGAAATATATTCTTTCGCAGCATCATTTTCACAGCATCATCAACCTGCTGCTTTCTCAATAACTCACTTTCTTTTCATGCATTTTTTTGTTTGTGTGTGTGTGAGTGGTGTGATGAATAACTTGGTACGTGTATGTTTTCAGGTTATCCAAACCAAATCCGAGAGATTACATTTATTTTTACTTGCATTTTGAGAAGTGCACTAAAATCTTACAAAAGTGAAATGAAAGGAACCACCCATACGTATTCATCCGTACGAACTTCTGTTCGAAATGGGAATCTTTCAAATACACGCTGTTTTCAAGAATTGGGTGGGCTGTGTCGAATATTACGTAAAAATATGTACTCCTTCCATTTAAAATGTCACAGTTCTTAAGTAATGGAAATTTTTTTGGGAGACTTGCCACACGTAGTGCATATTTTTAAGAACTCTTTAAAAATGTCCATACAATAAACATTGAAAATATTATTTCCAGAGTTTTCTCTGCCTCTCACTTCCCTTCTCCGTCCTTAATTTTTGGGAAATTTTATGGATATTTTCTTTTAATTTCTCTTTACCAAATTGCATCATAAAAAATTTAGGAGAAATTATTTGAACGTTTTGTACTTTATGTAAAATGAAATTATTCCGCTTCATATGAGCTTATGCTATACTTTCCTATAAACAATATTTCCATAAATTCTTTATAACGAAACGAAAAATAAATAATTTATAAATTTAACAGGAAACTTAACCCCGGAAAAGTTAAATGAAAGGTCCTTTGAGAATGCGGCATTTTTGGCTACTCAGAAATTCTTACAGGAAATTCCCTCAAAGTGGCCGACTGCATGACGTTGCCACGTTTGGCATTTATTATGAATCCAAATGGAATGTGCCGTGATGATATGATGCAACGTTGGCGTTCGGTTCGTTTCGTTGTTGCTTTTGCCCATTGCCATTAGCTTCGCGCGCTCTTGAATTGCGTACAACAAAAAAAATGCAATTTTATTATTCGTCATTCAATAAAATTGTATATCATGCAAATTGTGTATCGTGTAGACTTTTATTCAATTCATGGTAAAAACATACACTTTTTTAATATTTTCACTCATGCTGATGAGAATTGTACTCAATGAAAATAGTAAGGGAAGATAAAAGATACTGTAGAGTGGAGAAAATCGAATATCATGTGAGTGTATGGCGAACATGCCTTAATAAGTGTAACATATAGAGACTGGTTTCGACGTTTCGAAGCAAGTAATCTTGACTCCGCAATCTCCTTGTATCGTTGATGTTTGTAAAAGAACTCTGAGGGATATTTCAAAGAACTCCTCAATGAAAATTCATCTTAGATGTAGGAAGAGCTTGCAGATGACCTGTAGATTGCGGAAACGTTAATATATGTTGCATTTTCCTCACATAAACTGAATTTTTAATAACCGTAGTTATTTTACAGTTAATAATCGAAAAATGAAAATACAAGGCGACCGTTTTTGGAAACAATGTTGTCCGTTTCATTCATGATATAACATATAATAAAACACGTTTTATGAAAAGTCCGCTCGAATTACAAAACCCAGCTATATGAGAAAACACGAAAAAAATGTCGGGAGATTTTTGTGTTAATTTCCGTTAACACTAGAAAGACCATTGCCGTCATTTTGACGGTTTTCAGATTTCAAATCGTTATATCTTTTGTTAGGATATTGCGATTATCTTTTCCTTTCGTGACTTTTATTAATTTCTTACTGTAAACAAAATAAATTACCAAGGGTGTATTTATAATTTTTTTTTTGTAAGACTGAGAACTCGATATACCTAGAAAGACCATAAGCCGTCATTTTGACGGCAAGTGTTATTATTGGCTGTATACGAATTCAAATGCATCGTCGAATTGAACGAGTTGCGTTTTGTGACAAGAATAAGCATTCATCTCAGTGCATGGAAGCAAATTTCCTAAAGACCGCAATAAAAATTCTAAAGATGTAGGTTTTATTACTCGAACTCGAAAATTGCCATCCTCCATAAGAACAGTAAGGACAGGTAAGAACTGTTACAATTTTGGTTATGTTTCCAATATTTGGAATCGTTTTTTGCTATTCTAATAATAATCACCCAAATTTCAAGCCTCTTTTCAAAAACTGATTTTTCTAAATTATTCCAAGCTTCAATCTACTGATGTACTACTTTCAATTAAAAAATGTCATCGATTTTATCAGTTAGTGACCAATTAGAGCGAGGAGCATTCACTGCATTTCTAAATTCAAAAAGATTTGTACAAGCCTCCGCTACATTTGTGCCTTCTTTATAGAAGTAAGGCATCATATTTTTTGTTCACAAAAATGCATATAATCCATATAGATTATTACATTTCACAAAAATGCAAGCCGAAATTTCGATTGACATAATCAAATTGGTGTTGACTGATATATGCGCGTATCAACACCACCTAATCACTGAAAACCGCATAGATCTTTTATATGATTTTTAATTGAAAAATTCTAAAAAGCGTTATTATATGAATGGTGTGATACGTTATACTATATATCATATGATATAGTATAACATTCTGCACAAAATTTCGTATGACGCAATATTATTGCAATATCGTCTGTTTTTCTTGCTAAGGAACAAAGATTTAATTAAAAAACATCTGCAAAAAAGCTAACTAACACGGAGACAAATAAATTTATTAACATTTAATTAGCCTTAGACTGGTATTATGCTGAATCGATTTCACTCGCACCGAAAATTCTCTGTTTTTGGTTAGGTTTTTGATTTTTGTGTGTTTTTGATTATGAATATTCGGGCATTTGCTTCGCGCCGTTGGAAATAAGCTTGATGGTCCATTTGATCGTATTGCTGTTTTAGTCCATTTTGTTGTTTTTCAAATTAATGTTGTTGTTTATTAACGTCCAGGCCATTCAGGTCATTCAGGGATAAATGCAAAGCTTTGAGTAAATATGTTTTTATGTTTGTTTATAATAAAAGCTGGTTTGTTTAAAAGTGTTTCACACTCATCCCACCCACACATTCATTGAATACTAATAAAGTAAATTATTGTGTCTCTTTGAGAAACCATTCAATTTGTCATTCTTAGCTTTCTCTTTTTAAACAATATTCGTTTAATCATACATACGCGCATATAGTACACATTTATTCATCCACGACGTCGCTGCTTCAAGCATTGCATCCATTCTTCCATCAATTAGGACTTTTGTAAACATCACTATTATACACAATACATGTATATATATATTTGTGATATTCCATTTGTCAGTAATGCTGAAATATGTATTGCCAGCGGGTTGATCCACGTGTGTGTACTTATTACTCGTCGAAATATAGTGTTTGTTATTTCATGAATTTTGATTGTATAATCAAATAAAATAATTAATAATTTGACTTTAGAAGATTCGAAAGTAATAAATTGAATTGATGAGTTTTTAAAATTCAAAAACCAATCAAATTAGACATAGCGTATGATTCCTTATATAAATATTGTATATAGGTGGTATATATACTCCGAAGAACGGCCACTACAAAAACGTTTAATTGTGGATCTTTAAATCGGAGCAAAATTTAATAAATAAACTTCGAACTTTATTTCAAAGAATTGTCAAGAAATTTAAAGTTAGAATTGATAGAGTTAAATCTCTAGAAGTAAAAGAATATATCCAAAACCATTATTGCATGAAAATACGTTAACAAGTACTGATTTCAATTAATTACAATTTCGAATCTTAATATACATTTTCAATATTATTTAAATATGCGAAACACTATTAACTCGATGTGTTATGGAAACATTCTTTGGGAAAGTAATAACCGGATGACCAGCTGATCAAAATTTCCTAATAAAATTATTTCTACGAAATTTTAATACAGAAACTATTCTGGCTGTGGTGACTCGAGCAAAAGTTGATTCAAAATTTTTCTTGTTTGTTGATTCAAAAAAAAGACAAAGTCATTTTTAATCCTCATCATTCAGGAAAACGTGGTTTGAACTAACAATGATTTTCAAAAAAGAAATGAAATTGTATATAGTTTACCAGTTTAATGGACGTAGGTCACGGTGCAGAGGAATGCAAAAAAGAGGAGAACATTGCTTAAGAGTTTTGAAACTCAAGGAAGGCACGAATTCATTTTTGTGTTTTTCATTTTTAACAAAAAATAAAATAAAAATTGCGCATGAAAAAAGAGAACGTGTTTGATTGCGATTGCACCATGATATTACGTGACAGTATAAATAAAAGAAATGAGATAGTTGATGAAATCGGGAGTGGGCAAGGGGCTGGACATAAATAGGCCACATGACCGCGATTACAGACACAGACTCGAGGGAGTTGAACAGAAAATCCCAACCAGAAGAGAATACACAAAACGGAAAGCGACAATAGGTAGAATAGAATAAAAGGGATCAGCATAGGATGGTATCAAATAATGTAATAAAATGTAGTAAAGGACGATCAGAGGTGGAGGTTGGTCAGTTAAACGGACATTCGATCTAGGACGAATGGATGGACACATTGATAGGATTATTTATGTGTATCATATTTTGTCGTATATTACTTGATTAACAAGCAACATTAAATTTTGTTTTCGTAATCTTTCTTAATCCGTTCGACTTTTTCATTTAATGTTTGTTTCTATTTATTTATTTTTTCCCCTTTGAGAGCCTTCCTCTTAATATATAACGTTCCTATTTTCCTTTTTATGTCTAGATAAAAAATTCGTTTCTTTTAATTAAAGGTAAAAGTTCATTGACTTTCTCTAAAGGTCGCGAAAGAATAAAAATGGTCCCCATTCCTTGGAGTAATCTACACTGGCAGAAGAATTGTCGTTGTCCTCTGGCTGTCAGCAATCAGCAGAAAAAATTCACAAAAAAATGGCGCAGTGGCTCAAATGTAATGATAAAAATTTTTGTCCGGTCTGGATCATTCAGGTCATCTCCTCGATCGAAATCCAAAAAGAGCAGTCTCAGCAGTCCGTTGCAATTTATATAATTATTGTTATTGTTGTTAGATAACTTTTTCTCCCTAGAAGTCTTTTAATTTTAACTTTTTCTGTCGAAAGAATGAACTCGTAACTTATGACCCGTAGCTCACCGAAGACAACGAGCACGTAATTTTGCTTTAATTGCACTTATGTTTCGGTGCTGCTTTTTCCAGTTCTTCGTCTTCTTCATTCCGTTTATAAGTCTTGACGTACTTTAGCGTTCTTTGACGAAAAATTCATTCACTTCAATTGTCGAATTTCTCTGACTTGTTAACATTTTCCATTTGTTTAATTCTCTCACTTACTTTTTTATTTCAAAGCCATCTTCACTTCATTTCCTCTTCTCTTCGAAAAGTTCATCCTACCGTTAAGCCGGAATTCTTAGTATGTTGTTAAATGCAATACTTCTGCAGCTTCATCACATGGAGCTCTTAAAAATCGCCGAAAAGCACTGAAAGAAATAATTTGACAGGAAACTTATAATGGGTTGAACACAAAAAATGCCTAGCGAGTAAAATTGCCAGGCGCACATAGAACGATCACAATTAATTCGCTGACTGAAATGATGAAAACGCTTATTGTGTCCTACACTCATAAGGTGAAGGGTATATTAAGTTCCTCCCTTTGTTTGTAATACATTAAAGGAGCCGTGGGAGGTACGGAAAACTATACACATTCTGCTCGTCCGTCTACCTTGTCCGTGCGTCTATCCCTGCCACCTGTCTGTCTGTCCGTGTGTTAGTCTGAAGATGTCTGCGATTCCAAGCGAACGAGAAGAAATATTCTGATGAAAAGTTTCCAAAAATTTTCTCGTTTTCCACAAGAAGCAGTGTAATTGCGATTCAGTGTGTTCAGTCTATAAATATTATGAGGATACACAACAAAAATTGAAAAAAAATTATTTGACAACACGAGAATCGAAACTATTAATGATCTGTTCAAAAATTTCGACGTATTTACCCTGTTGACTCAATGATTATCAATTCTATTATTTCATCTTTTATCAGTGTATCGTGGTTCGCACCTGTTGTAGCTTTAAATTTTTATCATCCAAGTTTCGCAATAGTCGAATACGAATGGGATTTGAGAAAAGCCTTAAAAACGCTCGCAAACCATTTTAATTAAAACCTCTTGGGGTTAAGATTAAGAAAAAGCAAGACAGACAGAGAGATAGAAAGGGAAAGAGGGAAGGATTTTTCAATATTTTTTGTAATCAAAAGGAAAAGGATAAAATCTAAAGCAACCTAAGGCAGAGAAAATCTTGGCCAAGGAAAATCTTAGACAAGGGTAAACGTAGAAAGGAATGATAAGAAAGAGGGGGGAAAGTAACAAGGAAAGAGGAAAAGAAAAAATGGGATCAAGAGGCCAAATGGGTTAAATGAAAAAAAGGAGAATGCTTTGAGAACAAATTGTAATATAAGGAATTAGGAAGAAGGAAGGTGATATTAAGGATGGTAATAAGCAAAAGAGCATCAACAAATTTCATTCTTTTTCAGTTACTAATTGCCCCTAGCTCCCTCTCTCTCACCCACATCCTTTTCTTCCTTTCAATCTCTTAACAATATCAGTGTAATTTTATATTTTCCGAGGAATAATTTCTTTTATTTAAGTTTTCTACTTCGAATTTTCTATCCTTGAATTTTCTATGTATTCTATTTGAGGTTAGGAAAAGAGAATAAAATGGAGAAATTAATTTAAAAATTTGGTTTTTGGTAAAGAAATAATTCAAATAAAATTTGAAACTTCTTAAAATTGAAAATAATACAAATTAAGAGAATATTTACGAGCAAATAAAAACGTGTATAGAATTTCTATTTTGGAAATATGCCAATCACTTTCTATCTCAATATTTCAGTCACCTTAATTGGCAATCCTCTGCCAACTCAAACCAATCAAAATTATCAATCCATTACAAGGTTAGTTTGAGTTGCTGTCGATGTGACATTGTCGTCGTTGTTGTTGTTGTCCGTGTTATGGTTATTGGCGTTATTAATTGTTGTTGTTCTAGATGTTGTTCACATTGTCCTATTTACTATTGGCATGTATTGCTTTTACTCAGATCCTTGGCCTATTGAATTGATTTAATTAAGCCACTCATGTATCAAGGATAAAGGATAATGGCAAAAGTGCCCAACGTTGTCCTATTTCCGGCACAATTTCTTGCCATACTTTTGCTCAACATTTGTTCTATAATATTTCTTTTTGCTTTTCAGTTCTCTCTTTATTTTTACTTTCTTTCTCTATTTCTTTCCATTTTGCAAATCTGTCTTTGTTTTTCTGTTGTTTTTGTTATTTTGCTAGTTTTGCCATTGTTGCCTTGTAGTTTTTCCGGAAAGCCATTAAAACTCGCTTCAATCACTGCATTTTGATCAATGATCGTGATGATGGTGATGATGATGATGATGATGACGATGGTAATAATCATAAAAATAGTGCCTGAAGCTTTATAAAAAAACGCATCGTTTTTATTGGTTGATGTCCTACATTTTCATAGTTTTTTTATCCTACTTTTCTTTTGCTAAATGTAAAAATTTCGATTAGTTCATTATTTTCACTAGTCATAACTTTCTCTCTGACTGATCAGGAAAAGTACTGGAAAAAATTTAAGAAAAGAAAACCAAAACCGGCAAAAATGTTTTTTTTGAAATATGAAATTTATTTTTAGAAAAATTCATTTATTATTAGCGCTTTTTATTTTATTTTCTCCTAACTGCTTTTACTCAATTCGTGTTCTATACCAAGACCATAATTTCAATCAGCTAAAAATTGTAAGTACTACTAGCGATCACTGTAAATTATCGCTGCAACTGAGTTTGTGCCACTTTTCCCTCAGAAATTTTATTTTCTGCTTCCTGAAACAAATAATCACACGTCGCACCACCTGTTGGCACACTCATTGAATGCCATTGAAAGGATGGGAACTGCAGTCGTCCTTGCGTTGTTTATTATTTGGTCTGGTCTTTGTGGTTACTGTCACAGCAGAGGTACACTTGCGTCTCTGAGAGGAATTTCATATTCAGTAATTTTTTCTATTTAAGAAGTTTTATCGCAGGCATATTCCGAACAACCCTGCACGTGATTTGCGCCGGCATCGTAGCGGTTTATATCGCGGTAAATGTTGGCGAAAGGTGGTGATGACAATGCGATGGTAGTGATAGTACTGTTCGTTGTCTCGCACAGGGATGGTTAATGTTTAATTGTTAAATATTCTCTAGGAAAATACACTGCAAAAATGAAGAACAGTTATAGGTTTGCGAGAAAGTAGTGAAATTCTGTAAAGGATCGTTTCATAAAGTATGAATGCGAAATGTATTGGTGATGTATGTTTTTTAATTTATTTATTTAAAAGTATGTTGCAAAGTTTCAATAAATTATACAAAATGTTTTGCTTTAAATAATGCGATAAAAATACTAGAAATGATAACGTTAAACAATGTTGTAAGTAGAATGACATTATCAATTGTGGCGCAGAGGTAGTTCTAAAAACGTTTGTTAATTATCAAATTTATGTCGAGCTATCAGAAAGATTGGTCGACTTTTTGAGATGACGATTTGACACAGTTCGCAGATCTTTTCAATTTAAAACTTTTAATCTTAATTTCTCCCTCAATTCTCTTAATTTCTTCCTAATATGCTAAGCGAAATTTGTGTGTGTGCGTGCATGTATGTGTGTGTGTTTGGTGGGTATTCGGGGTATTCACCAACCTAGCTAAATGTGCAACACATAATTTTATGAGTATCAGGAGGATTGTCCGCATGCTCGCCATTTTGCTCTTTTCCGCGGTGAGTCAGAAACCTTTGTTATCACCAGAAAACGTGGCCTAAATCCTCTGACATAGATTTACGATGACTTTTTATGCCATGTCAGTTAGTGTCATGATGATGTTCTATAACAAACTGAAATAAAAATGTAGAATAAAAAGACAAAAAATAAAACAGAAAAAAGTGCAACGAATGTAGAATAAAGTTGAACGGCCTAACAAATGCAATTGAATAAAATCGTGTTAAAATAATTTAGAATTTATTTAACGGAAAAAGGGAAAGAGCTTTCTAAAGCTTAACGTTCCACATCGTTCATGCATCGATCGTATCATAGAAATACAATTAAATTTAATGTGTGTCAATTAATTTTTCACCACCTTAGTTCATTTCATGTAGAATTATTCACGCGATATAAATTTATATAAATAGAGATTTATATAAATAGAGATTTTGTGTTTCTTTCAATCATGTTTGCCCGCATTTAAAAGATTTTTCATGTAACTCATCGAAAACCGAAGCGCTCACATTCACACACGATGTTATACAAAGTCATGTTTACTATTAAAATCCTTGCTCGATCCTGGGGTGGTGGCACAAGTTGAACTTCTTTTTTGCTTCTTAAAAAACACAACGCGAATAAATAATCGGATTAATACTGAAAAGTGGCAACAACCACAAAAACAACCTTAACGAAAATTCTACAATATTATTATCAGCCGCAGTAATCACAGCACTTGCTATAACAGCAATAATAATAACAACAACAACCAACAATAAGGTCGACGAAGTTATTGTGGCTGATGATGCCGTTTTATTCAACTGCGGCGATATTCACTGTTGGCACGCGAACCAATTTAGGAACGCAGACACAACAACAACACCATAATGTTTATGACAACAGAAAACTACATCATCATGATTACCCCCGCCGTTATGAATGTTATCATCTCCTTCTCTATTTCTCTCTCGTATTATCAAAAGAGAAATTGTGTTGTTTTCCAATTTGGACACTGTTGCTCACTTTTTTCATCGCAACAAATCGAATGATGAATTGCAAAATATTGTATTACACTTATAGAAAATTTGCGTGATTTGTTCATGATTCAAATTTTAAGAAATTTATAATTTTAATATTTTTAATAATTTAAAAATTTTCATTTTTACAATGTCCTTTTATTCGACTTTGCTTCGTCCGTAGAGCTGCCTTGGAATCATTAAGCATTAAATTTGGCGTATTCTCTAATTAATATTTAAAATAAATTCTTCTTTTTTTCTCTTTCCTTCCTACCTTTCTACTTGTTGCTGAAAAATAGAAGTCTGGACAATACCACGACTTCCTTTTAGAATTGATTTCAGGTCATCTGACTCTCAATCTGTCAACTCAATATCAAAATTTTTATATATTCTTGTATTTCCAAGAGAATGATTAAAAGCACCGCCATTAATTTCAGCATCATAACTCACCGTAGTGTCGTTTTTTCTGTCGAAAACGGGATAAGGGGGGGGGAGTATTAAGCGATTTTTCAATCTCAACAATTTCGACTTGTGAGCTGAATTCCTGAACACGTAGTTCGAATTGCTAGCCAAAATTGCATTGCCATTTCTGAAATTCTTGTTACAGGAGCTAAAGAAGCACGCCATGTAACATCACCACACCATATGCGGATGAATGGTATAAAACTTCTACCTTGAGCAAGCGAAAGTTAACTCCTAATTGCTTTTATTTTCAATTCTGTGCACCATGCGATAAGTACATAAAGCGTGGATCCCAAAAAACCCACGACAACGACATATCAGTATAATTCTGAAAATTATTTTTCTTAAGTACCTGACATGACGCTGGGCAGATCAATCTGCTTTGTATATTAGTCCTGTCGAATTCTTTTTCTCTTTTCAGGTTTTCGAGATGAATTTTTGTTGTCAAAAGTAAATTTATAGATGCGTTATGAATAAATAAATGTGAGCGACATTTGTGACAAATAAAAAGTTTTTACTACATTACGCTAATAAATTGTGCGAGGTTTAATCGCTTAAAAGGACCGAAGTCATCGACCGATCCATTCCATCGTAAACAAAATCACAGGATCATAAATAGCTTTTCCTTTGAGGAAATCAAAAAATCATACCGGAAGCCGAGAGAGGGCCAAACGCGTTGACAGGAAATGTAAAAAAATTTATGACCTTTTTTTCAGATTTTTTCTTAAATAAATTTTTTATTATTTATAAGTTGACGTGTAACAATTTCTGCCCTACTTGTTGTCGCTGTCATTGAAAATGATGATGTTTATGATGGTAATAATGATGGTAATAAAAAAATTTGATTTGAGATTTGACAGCAAATATAATGACGTAACGACAAATAATGTGACTTTTATAATTTCGAGCAGAAATTCACTCGACTTTTTACAGAGTACGAATCACCTTCGGTAAATTTGATTAGAGTAATAACGATAAAACTAAAGAATTTAAAGAACTCTAGGATTCTGTCCCACCCATTGTCCACTACGGGAATTTCACGTAAAATGATGTGGCTCAAATTTGTTTTATTTTAGAATTTCAAATATTTTTCTCAGGTATTTTTCGATCATGAAAGAATGCACTAGAGCTTCGAGATGTTCATGAGAAAGCAATAAAGTGGTAGTAGCTTCACATGCTTTTGGTATTATTGTTGTTACCTTCATGTTTTTATTATGCTTTTATAGTGATTTATTTTTAGAAGTTACAGCGTAAAGTTATCCGAAATATTTGAAATATCAAAAGTTTTACACTTGCCTCTGTCGCACATTTTTATGACTTTCTCATTGGTAAATTCACTTTATGTGAATGACATACACATATACGATATAAAACCAAAATAGAGTAAAAGACACAAAGTTTCAAAATAATTAACAGAAAATTACTCTCTTCAATAGATTTCCCCTTGAATATATTTCCACATTCTTCCACAGATTAAAAATATTTAAATAATTTTTTAATTTTTCTTACTAAAGTATTTGGTAGTGACTAAATATTTGGATCATAAATCAGTGTCCAAAGAGAATTAGAGTCTCAGTGGGCTTTCTTTAGATGAAACGAAGGTTGTTTTATTGGATGGGAGGCCGACGTTGGCTCGTGATGGTTATCATTAGGAATCCTGACAATGTTATAAATCTTACTGTAATATTTTATGTGCCCTTAATGCAAAAACGTCTGGAAAACTGTTTTAAAATTTTGCTAGTGGCCCGAGTAGAAAATCACATGAAAACTAATCTCTATATTTTAAAACATTCGCTTTTTCTAAAATGTGCACCTAATTATTTGTCTATAAAGTGATATCTGATGCATAATTTTTTAATTTTTTCTTTAAAATATATTTTTAAAAGATATGCATATTTTTTAACTATTCATCTCCCAAGAAAGATGTATAGTGATTTTTTTTAACTTGATGGACAATAAGTTGCAAGCAGAACTAAAAATGATTCAATAATTCGCTCTGAAGAATTAATCGAGTAATCAAGCAGATTTCGTGTGCTGAAATTATTAAAGCATAATAAACTTATAAATTTTCATATTCTCAAAGAATTAAAAGAATTGAAATTGAATTGAATATTCATTCCATTTGTTTTAGAACTAATTTCTAATTTGGCATTAGTTGTTCATCAAAGAGTCGATTGGACTGATTAATTAAATAATATAAAATGTTCAAATTTTAAATTAAATTTTCGGAAATTTAGTAACGTCTCGTTCAATAACCCTGATCTAACTCATGAAACAAGGTCTTTAGAAATTCGTGTAATCCCTCTTCCTTGCTTCATAAAAAAGATGCTCGTAAACCACTTACACTTGTGCATCAACATTTCAAAGGATTGCGATTTTTGGTCATAGTGTTCGTGCTCTGATTTCGAATTACATTTTAGTATCAAAGTCATGCATCCATACTCTCATTTACAAGTATAAACACACATATACACACACACATATAAACACACGCACATACAAACGCTCTAGCCCAAACGCATATAAACAACTTGAACTGATTGTAATATATTTGGCACGTACCTGAAATGTCCATAATTTTCTGCAGATTTAAGAATTTCTGATAAAACTTCGTTTTTATTTATATCGTTATTTCTTCTACGCTTCCTTTTTATGAAATGTTGGTTTTCTGCTTTTCTCTTTCAATGTAATGATATAAGAAAACATCACATGCTCTACCAAAGTATCACATTACCACTCATGCCACACATCCCGCAGTATCAACGTTCTTATTAAACTTCTTAAAGGTTAAGCTTTCCACAATTTATGAAAAAGTTTGAATGAGTGTTTTCAATTTTAGGAGCGTTTATGAGAAGAGGATCAGAATATTGGAAAAGATGCAAAGAAAAAAAGTTGGGGGAAGGGAGTAGGAAAAAGGTGGTGGCAGTTTTGGTTGTAACAGCAAAATCATTCTATTCCTTTACTTTTATTTCAACCTTCGCACTTCGTGAGTTGCTCTTTTTTTAAAAAATGTTTCTTTTCCGTTTAACTTTCCCGTTAGTCATTTAGAATATTATTTGGAATTTTGGAATGAAAGAAAAATATGAAGTGAAACGGAAAACGAAAGGAACGTAAAATCTTTGTTATTACTCTTTTCAAAATTTATTAAAGCACGAAATAATTTCGTACTTTCGCGGATGTGTAAAAAATTAGTCGGGTGTTGTTTTTTTGTTCTGATTCTTTTTGATGTTTTCGTTGTGTGAAACTTTCTTCTTCGTTGTTGTCGGTGTTTTTAAATAATTAAAGCATGCTTTCGCCATAATTCATTCTTTGTAACCTTTTGTCGAGTCATTAGAAATGCTTTTATGCTTTTAATTGATTTAAACGCTTAGCATTCTGTCACCACCGCCAACACTTTTCAATCCATTTTCTACCACCTTTTTAAACGCTGCCAACTTTGTACTAATAGACATCAACTCCTTCTTACTATTTTGTACACAAGTATTTTGCCCTGCACACCAATAAGTTCACGCCTTAGAGTGGCGCACATATTACTTTCCCTACCTCCCACTCCGCCCTCTATATTTTTTCTCTCTTTATTTTTTCCCCTGTCTATGCCTTTCTTTGCTAGAATTAAACAAAAATTATTATTTTTCAAGTTGTTTCAGGATTTTTATGTTGTAACATATTAGTACCACACATATTCCATAATTTTTTACATTTAAAGTTCAGATAAAAATTTTTTTTCAATATATTAAGTAAAATAAAATATTAATATTTAGTATTAAGTTGTGTATAATTTCTTTTCCCATTTTTCTTCTATTCTTTTCCCATTTAAAATCATTCAACCCTTATTTAGAATTTTTCCGACGCTGAAGGAAATATTGATAAGTTTTTTTGACGTTAGGAATAATCATAACTAATATAAAAGTAGCAGACGTTATTTAGTATCAGATAATCTCCTAGAGTAGCCTTCATAGCCTCTTTAGTTTAAAAATTCCTAATACCTTTTTAATGACACCATAGTACTTACTCACGTTTACTGGGTCGATTACTTACTTCTAAACCAAAAAGGCTTAAACGAAATGAGTTACGACATTGTCCCATCCATTTACACAAAAAAATAATTATCTCCTATACTTACCGAGAGTTTTTCAGTGTACTATCAAAAATAGAAGCGAAAACATCTTGAAATCTTGTAGTCAAAGCGAAATTTCCAAATTATTGCAAAAAGACCAATAATAAACCAATGCAGTAAGGAAACCAAAGGCATTAAATCCATCCAAAATAATGAGGCAATTAATTACAATTTTGTAACACAATATCCCTTAATATAAAATCATCACGGGGTTAAAATATCGATATAGCTTGAGGATATCCTGCAGCGTGATAGCCAGCCCGTTATTCAAAATATCGACGATATTCGATATTAGAACAATTCTCCCTCATTCTCGACTACAGTGCTTTTTCCTGAGAATCCCTAAATCCTTAACTTCTATAGTTTAATATATTTCAGTTTCCCTGGAATTTTAGCACTTTGAAACATACTCGTACGTAACAATAATTTGTTCAGACATAATTAAACAGGCTAAGAGTCCGCTAAAATGTTTAACCTCACCATTTATTTAGCAATTTCTTCCATAAGAGAAGGCGTTAGCGTTGCAATGAGTTTCTCCTTCTTTCTCTCTGGTAATGCAAACTACGTATTATTGATGCAATATAATTCTCACGTATTTATACGAAGCCAACCGTCAAAGGATGGATTAAATTCTTTTGAATTTTATTTACTGCTCGAGATTTTGCAAAATGCAAGTTAAAATCAAACGTTTTTCTCAGAAATCGGTGTAGTATATTTCGATTTTCATCTTGGAAAATATTTTAAGTTGAAGATTATCCTCCACTCGATTGTCTAAGATTTGTTAAAGGTAACAATTTATAGTTATTTAAATTTTTTACAAAAACAATTTTGTTGTCGTTACCCGTTAGTCGTTTCTTCGATTTATTCTCCCTTGTAACTTCCTCGTAATCTTCTTATCGCGATATCCTGTGCTCGTACATCCTGTATTCGTATTTGAACCCAACAAAGCATATGTTGTTTATTTCTTCACTTCTTTCTTAAATTTAACTACTTCAGGAGGATACCCTTTTTGCCTTCTACTCACATGAACCCCTTCCTTTAACGTTCTATCATTTTTTTTCCAGATACATCTTTAGGCGCATTTCGCAAAGCATTTTCTACGGTACTGGTTTTTAGGTTTCCCTCCTAAAATTTATCACCTTTTAATCCGGCTTAGTAACGACTATATCTCTGGGAGAGTATTTTCCTTTCACTCTATCCTGTTTTTTCCTTCTTTACCATTAAAACTTTAACATCAAAATGAATGATATTGAAAAGGATTTCTATCCATTTCAGTGCTTTTAGATCTGAATAACGATACGCTGTTATTTTATACGACAAGTAAATAAGATGTTTGTCTTTATTTCTTACGTCTGCCTCATCAGAATCAATAGGCCCGACTCATTTCAACGTTGATCATTCTCAAGTTTATCCATTTGTCTTCAATTGAATCCTTTTTAGGAATGCCTTAGATTTTTATTGATTGGGGCTGAAATATCTTTTGAATAATGTTTCCTTCTTTAATTTTTGGGGTTAAATGTTTCGGTTCAATTCGGTTAAATACGTTTATAAAAATTGCAGGGAACGGAAATAATGTTGGCAATGATGACGACGATGGCAATGGTGATGGGTTTGATTAAATAAAGGCTGTTGTTTCTTACCCCTCATGCGAACCCTTCAAGTGGAGCTAACGCGCAGATGGGGAGACTTCACGTATTTTTCCTTGAAGTGCTTGAAATTCGTGCTTTTTATGCGTTACATCTTGGCAATTGTTTTGTTATTCCTTTGCTTATTTCACTTATTTCGAATATTTTTTATCATAATCCTAATATTTTAACTATAGCTACATTAATCCTGGGCACTTTTGTGCCAATTAAGTTTTTTATAAAACGAAATCTTCTTTTGAATAAAAGCTCAACTTTAATATTTTCAAATTTAAGTTTAATATTTATGCCCTACACCCAAGAAATTAGGTATATTAAGTTTTCTCTTCTATTTGTAACGTAATAAAGGAGCGCATACACGGGTGGAAATGTATATATTTTTTGCTCGGAATCGTCCCCTAAGTCGATTTAGTGCTAACCGTCCGTCCGTTTAGCTGTCTGGGGAATGCACGATTACACAATTCTGTATCATGTCTAGACTTTTTTGAGACGGATTTTATTGAAGATGTGTTAGTAGATCTAAATTAACCGAGATAAGAGAAGGTAATACCAAAAGAGGCATGCCCTGGTTATTAATTTTGTTAGATAATTGTTAATTTAAATAATTGACTGTTAATTTATTATAAAATTTTATAGCATTTCTAGAATCTCATTTAGTAAATATAATTTATGTTAAAACCAATAATTTAAAACCAATGTATTCTGATAATTCATAATTGTTTTAGTTTCATCAGAGCCTTTATGTTTCACTGATAGTTACAGCTTCTTGCAGTAAGTTTTACTGCTGTACTTTCGTCGCTTTCGTTAACGAAAACTCCATTAAACATTATTATTATTAATGCTAATTTTACAAAACATTGTAATTATTCCTTTCCCCACCATTTCGGCGATAAGAATCATAATTATAATTAGAACCACTTTAAATATTATAATCGCTCTCTCTCCATCTCTCTCTTTCCTATCCTTTCATATAATTTCCATCTTTAACATCATCACAATCTCAATAATCATTGCCATTAAGACCATATTCTTCACAATCAGATTCTAGACATTTTACATGGATTAAATATTATAAGTTCTTCCTCAATCTCACCCCCTCTCTTTATCACTATCTTTTCTTTCTGGCTAATTTCCGCTCTATCTTTCTTTCCTCGCTGCGTAGTCATTATTTAAAACACTTTTATCGAAATTGCTTTCCACTTCAATTCTTTTACTTCCCACTCATTCCTTTCCCAATTCTTTGAATACCATCATCATCACTTTCATTGTTATTATGGTAATTTTTGTAATCATTACCCGCGTGTCTGTGCGTGCAACTTCAATTTTAATTTATAAGATTTGCATAAGTAAAATTGTGGAAATTGCAGGTACAGCAAGAAGTCGAAAGAATTCGATAGAGTGTCGAAAACTTACAAAAGCCAAGCATACAGTATGCGTTCGAATAGCTAAAGTCGCTAAATATTATACATCGAAGGATCACCCAACTAAATGCTTGATCAACTTACTGGATTCGTTCGACTCGACCAATCCGACCAACTCGATATAGCAATTCATTGACCTGACAATGGCTTTTCATTTTCAGCTTTTCCTAATAATTTCTATAACTTTTTAATCCCTTTGTGACACACACAGACAGAAATCTAATTTATAGGAAACGGACAAATGCACGCGCACGCGTTCACACCCTCACAGACACATACAAAGCACATAAATCTACAAACGCAAACCAAAAGCAAGATTTATTTATAGATCATGCTCTGAAATCATATAGAGAAAGACAAACAATTGATTTTAGAGAGGCATAGCAAGGCTGGAGAGAAGAAGAGAAACAAAGATAGAGACAAAGTTTCAGTATATATGCTCGATTCTTTTTTCTTTGAAGGTGTGAATTTATAAGAAGTTCCATAGATGAAAATGAAAGATGAAAACAGAATAAATAAATATGTAATCATGCAAGAATGGACGAATAAATGGATAAAGTGAATGGAATGCATGGATCTGCTATGTTTAGCAACATTAGAAATAATTCGTTAAATGCGTTTTCCGTTTGCGGCCCGGAAGAGAATTTCAATTTCAATGAATTCCACACCAGCGGCCAAGACAGCAATATTCGTTATGCCAAAATTATTTGATTTCATTTTCTATTATTTCCTTTCTCTTCTTTCTAATCTATTCATTTTGTCCGTCAGCGAATCGTGCGATCCTCCTTTACGAAGAAACACAAAGTTATTGTTATTGACCGGAAAATTCTCAGCAAGAAAACTGACGTTTCTTCATAACTTTCTGGTTTTTCTTTTCAATATTCTCCAATTTTTTATCATCTGTTCTGTGGCTTTTGTTGTAGAAACTTTCCTCTCCGATGGGAAGATTCGAATGTTTTCAATGACTTCGGTTCTTCGCGAATGCAACCAATTTTTTCTAGCGCAAAGAAGTTATGACAACTAATTCCAGTCAGTGCAAGTTTAAACAAAATATTGAAACGAATGGTTAGATGGACGTCTTAAACGGGTAGCGAGTATGAACGAACCAACTCACAAATGGACAATCGGTCGAGTTTATGAACGTACGTAAAGATTTCTTATTAAGAATTCAATAAGTTAGATGTGGTTTTGATGTCCGCCCCATTTTCATCTTTCTCTTCGTCGGTCGCAAAGAATGACAGCAATTTGATAATATCGCAACTGTGACACATTTTCACCTGACACTTTTTCCCACGAATAAAAGAAATCGAAGGGTTTTACTAGAGCACAATTCTTTGGCCAAACTGAAGTTTTGTAACGGACTGATAAGCTTTCGTCCACAATTGCACCCACACCATCAAAAGAAATTTATGAAAATATTGACAAAATTGAAATGAAGTTTGAGTCGAGAGAAGTTCAAAGAAAGTTTACAAGAATAAAGTAAACTGAATTTGCACAATTCGCCTCATGGAATAACCGTTACGTCAATATTACTTTGATGTTATGGAAAAGTTTCTTTTCTTACGTTCTTTTCTTGCGTCATTTTTCGGTAATAATTTCAATAAATATTGACAAAGCGTAAATTGTGTATTATGTTTGAGAAGTTAGAAATATTAAACTGCTAAAAAATAATGTATTCAATGTGACACGAAATAGGCAAGAACAGAAAAGTTTGTCTTTTAGCAATTTGTAGAACGTCAAAATTTGATATTTACGGCTCTATTCTGGCTGGTTTACTAAAGTCACCACTTTTACAAATAGTAAATATTTTACTATTTACAAAGGTTTCGTATTCTGAGAGAAATTGAAAAATTATTTTCCTTATTATTTTGTAAAAATCAGACAACGTGTTGACAGTTTTTTGAAATCACAGCCAATTCGAGTTTTACTTACGAATTGAACAATTTTAATTTTTTGACCGTGAAAATAATTATGGAAGAAGATATTCTTTTGTTGCTGGATATTTACGAAGCAGAGGATAAACGACAAAGAAGAATTGAGAGGCGCCGTAAGGCGACTTAAGACACCTTCGCGATGTTAATGATCCATTTTTAATGAACGAAGGAGAGTTCATAAAAAATTTTCGATTACCGCAATCTTTAGTTTTAAATATTATAGAAGAAATTCAGCCTTACGATATTCATAAAACCCGATTACCATAAACGGTAAGGTTCCTCATAGCCTTATATATCTTTGGGCACGGTTCATACCAAAAATGCGTAGGCATCACTGCATCCAATCAATGAGTCAATCATCAGTGTCACGCACCATTAATGAAATATCAAAATTATTAATTCGCGTAAAAAATAAGGAAATTGCATTTCCTAAATCTATTGAGGAACAACTAGTAATTCAAACAGGGTAATTAAGGTGTCTACCTTATACCTTGTCATACATCTACATACTCATAATATTTCCTATTTGTAGATATTTTGCGAAATATGAAATTTCTGATCTACTGAAAATAAGTAATTTTACTCAAATGGCTTTTAAATTTTATTATGAAAATATACTTTCCTTTCTAATTTTTTCATTATTAATAATATTTAAATTTGAACGCCACAACGAAAACTTTTTTGACACTTAGATTTTCCCCATGCATGGTGAACTAAATAAGTTTATCAGTTGTAAACAAATTTTCAGAATATCAATATTTAGTAAATTTTACTAGAAATTTACAAAAGCAGAAATATAATTTATAGTAATGTTTATTTTCGGAATAGAGCTGTTAATCTAATTTATTTCCGAATTTAATTCAAACCATTTACACCCGTTTCGCTAAACTCCACCTTTAATTATATAATTCCTCAATTTACAAATAATTCTAATTGATTACGAAAACTGACCTCGCGATTATAAATTGTCGCCATTTTCATAAAATTGAAATTTAGAAAATGCTTAAAGATTTATGGGGACACCTTCAAAAGGACTTCCGAGAATTATGAACACACTTATGCGAGGATAACTGCTAGAATCTTTGCATACAAAACGACCCTAACTTTTGGGGACACAAAAATGTTCGCAAAGAATTTAATTAAGCCTGAAGCTCTGATTATAATAAAATGATAAACAAAGCAATAACCAACACCAAAATAATCAGGAACGATAGCTCAGTTTGTAAGAAATATACATAAAATGTAATGAAAGAGAATATACCTCGAAGGAAAACGTTGAATGGAATAAATGAACGAACGAAACAAACGAAGCTTCGTTCGACTGCAAATTCCTCTTTATTTTCGGTCATGTTCTTCCTCTTCTTCCATCTTTTATTCTTCACCCCTCTTTAAATATTTTCCACCAAATAATTTCTGAGCTTTAATGACAGTTTGTTTTTCTCATTACAGAATTTTCCAGAAGATTGCATTTTAATAATGAAAAAATGCTACAGGCGATCACTGCAAGCTTAACAATCACTGTGGCCAATGCACTAAACAAGAAGCTGTGCCAGCCAAGAAGAAAAATCGGTTAACGATGTTGTTACCATTACTATACACGCTCTTTTTTCTCTCGCCATCGTTTCTGCTGCGGGCGAAAGAGTGATACAGTTCTTGCTTCTTGCTTGATAAGTAACGGAAACCCAAAGTGAAGCACCAAACCGAATCGAACCAGGCCCTTAGTGTAATGCTCCAAACTGTCCTAAACTGATCAACCGAACGGTCTGAAGACCAACCGAACAAAAATCCGGGTAGCCAAACCTTTTAAAGAATTCCCCTTTACTCGCGAACGCCCGGGCGAATTGAGAACCGTAACCGGCTAAGAAAATAAAGACAAAAAGGAAAATGGAAGCATAATGAAAACGTAACGGGCAAACAAACAAAATAAAGGATAAAAAACGATTTTTTTATTTATTGAAGAACAGAAACGTGGCAAAACGGATGTTAAAGTATTAAAATAAAAGAGGGTTCCGCCTTTTCAACTACTAAAGTCAACAATTTGCCAAAATCCTAAAATAATAGTAAGCAAAAACAAGAACAAAGGAAAAAGAAAAAAAGGAAGCGCAAATAAACAATATTGAATTAACAGAAAAGTTGCGATACAACCCTTGGTGCAATTGTAAAACAAGCAACAAACGACGTGAAGAACATAAAAAGAATAATTGCATAAAATCAATTGATCGCAAAATTAATTTTCGCACGCTTTTCTACAACGATATTATTATTATTGTAGTGTTGTTGTGGGATGCTTTTGTAATTAAAATATTACAAAGAAAATATTTTTGCAGCACCATCAGCAATACCATCAACGATATCACTATCGCCAACGATGCCACCGAAATGATTTTGTGCAATGAGAAAAAGCAAAACAAAAAATTTTCAACTTTTTTATGCAAGAAAATGATAAGTAAAAAGAAGTAAAAGTAAGAAAAACTCAACGAAAAACAAACTTAGACACAAAACCAAATCATTAAAATCGTTTACAAATTAATTACTTCTACCCTACGAAATTGTTAAAATTAATATTCTGCGACGTATAATAAAGTAGTATTAAATAAACCATGATGGTTACCAAAATCAACAAATAAAATAATAAAAATATATAATAAATCAAGAAAAAATAAATCAAGAAATTAAAAATTAATATTTATAAATTCATTAACATTTAAGAAATAATTTGCGAAAAAAGAACGCGAAAGAGGGTGAAACGGCAAAGAATTCAAAATCAAAATGTTGCCGTCAGAAAAGCTTTGGGTACGAACTAGATGGATCACATTATGGCCGCTATACCAGACGATTCTGGTGCTTATGATAATCTCTTTGAATGGTAAGTATTTTACAAGCTGTTTTTTATGTGTCTTCCCTTTTTATGCATTATATAAGATTTAATATAAGATGAAGAATAATTAATTCGAAATGATTAATATAAATTTTAAGAGAATTGATATTAAGAAGAGTTAAAAATTTATAATAATCGGCAGTTTTCGATAAATAGACATTTAAGGCGACTTTAACAAAACTGACGAAAAGCATATTCCCACGAAAAGGATCCTTTAAAACGTATATCCATTGCTATATTTAAATTTCTTATTAAATAATGCCGCAATTAAAGTTAGCAGAAAATAAAACTATTGAAAAATTATAAATAAAAATCAGTTTAATACATTTTTTGCACGAAATGGAATTAATTTTACTTCTTTTGTTCTGTCATGGTCAATAAAATCAAAAAAAAACAACTTAAGTGGTTGTAAATTATCATCAATTCAATTCATGTTATCGAATCTGATGGAAATCATTACAAATGTTTGTTCGAGAGCCTGACAAACTAATTTATGTTTTAAAATATTTACGCAATTGATCTGAATTTATTGCTGTTTTTTTTTTTTTTTTTTTTTTTTTTTGGTGCGGACGACTTGGGTTTTTGGATTATTGATATCAATTGATAGAATGAACACATAAATTTCAGTAAATTGCTCATGTGTATAAACCACAATTATTTGTACAATTAAAATTGAAATGAATTATAGTAAAATTAAAAAAACAATATTTTTCTTCGTTATCAAATCCTTGATTACAAAGGTTGTTTCATGAAATGACCTCAGGCATTGTATGAGTTGAAAAATGAGTTGAAAAGGTAAAACTTCATGAAGAGATTTGCAATATATACTATATAGTGACTTCATCCTGATGAGTAGATTAGTTTTATAAAGGACTCTGATAATTTATTGACTGGCTGCAAGAAAACTTTTAAAGAACGCACCGGAAGACGAGAATATGAATGTGATAATGGTCATCGGTTGCTCCAAGGTTGCTAATCACAAATTTCCCTCCACAATCCTCCCCTAACATGGCAGGATTTTGAAATCAAGCCAAAAAAAGTGTTAAAAATTAGTTATTTGCTATAAATGCGCCAGCATCTTTCCCCTTCCCGAAACTTTTCTCTTTCATAATTATCTATACCGCCGCCTCAAGTAAAAGCCTTTGCAACCCTCATTCACACTTCAATGTAAAAGCAAAATATGTGTATATGTGCATGACATAACTGACAATAGCAAAAGTTTGGACAACCCTTAGCCCAATGCAAATCAACAGAAGCTATTGAACACAACAATACCCAACTCGATTTCAGAATAATTAACAACACCGATGACCGCATTCAGTCAACCCAATTCAAATCGAATTCAAATAAAATCACGAAAAACTGAATGAATTATCACAAATTACTTAGTTTCACCAACGCGGAACCACACAGTTACACATACACACGCACACACACGCAAGCACGTACACGCGCATATATACCAGACATCCAACACTTGCACGCGCGTAATCAAAACTATATGCAGTGTCATTAGTTCAATAGATAATACGTCAAAAGTTTCTGTCAATTTATTCGCATTTAATCTGTAAAGCGGTTTGTCGTAGTAAATCTCTCAACAAATACGCAAATAAACTTTATTCTAAATCAGTTAAATACTATGAAAATATCAAAAACGAAAACTAATCAGACAAAACCACGACGACCGCATATGAACAATTCAATTGCAAACGAGTTGAAAGTTTCAATTCTCTCTAGTAACCCTATACCGCCATCTAAACAGACATAGATCTGTTTATGTATATGTATATGTTTTTAATAGATAAATTACTTCACACTTCAGTGCATTTGTATTTATTTACTAAATATAAAACTTAGTTTCGCAATCGGTTTTGTAATGAAAATTAATTAAAATTCATTTCGAAATTTGCCCCTTCTCGTTTTCTCTTTGGGTCCCTCTTTCCCACTCGATCTCTCTCTCTCTTTCTGTCGCATAAGCCTGTCTGTACGAGTGGCAATTATTCGATTTTGAATTCAGAAAATGGTTTGTTTTTAATTTATGTTCCTTTACGAAAGGGGGCTGTTATAGGCATAGAAAGGGAGGGAGAGAGAGAGGAACAAATTTGGAAATACAGCGCAAGTGAAAACGAGACCTGACTGTGTTTCAAACGTCGCCATCGACACCAGTATCAACCAGTTTTGTTAATTAAATTGGAAAACTTGAAAACTTGCTCTTTGCAATATCCATGACAAAATTCTTCACAATTGATCACATTTCATTCATTATTTTCAAAACGAAAAATTGTTTGATGGCAAGAAAGTGACAAAAATCCCTCGGATTGATGTCGGAAAATTGAGATTATTAAAAATTGTTTTAGATGTTCACCAGCGCCAAATTTTTAAAGGACAAACCCACGATTTATTTTGTCATTATAAAAAGGATAAACTTCCCAGATATTATGAAGATTGTCATTGATTGTCATAAAAATTATCAGGATTGTTATAAAATATGGACAATGTAGAGTAATATCGTATGCGTTATTTCAAACGAAGAATTTGGCAGTACGATCTAAAGCAACTGAAAACAAATACTGATTTTTGCATTAAATTGTAGCTTTGATTTGCACCACAAATTTAGTCAATATTTTGAATATAAAAAGAAATTACGTTCATTAATCGCATGGATTAAATTTAAATCAAAATTTGCATGTTTTTTAAAAAATATGTAAAACAGCGGCTTATAAATTATCTATCTTAATTTTGGAAATTCACAAAATATCGTTTATCAAAGCTTTCTAATCAAATATTAAAATCTCAAGAGCAAACCGAATCGAGGTTCATTTATTATTATCATTAGTTTTATTTGAATAAATTGAAAATATGAAAAACCAAAATATCAAATTTGTCAGAATGTCAAATTTTAAAATCTAATCTGTTTAATTTATGCAAAATTTTACCAATGAGGAAACCATCAATGGAACATTTGCTTCCTACTTTCTCCATATAAAACGTTTTTCTTTTGTTGACCTTTCTTAGAGATGAAAAGTCCACAGATTTCATGAAATTATAATTGAAAAATAATGGTTGGATACATAGGGAAAAATGACAAACGTGGGGTGGATGCATGATAGGTAGATGATACGCAAATGTGAGTGGGTCTATGTGTATGTGTTTTACTCTGTTTGAATAAATCTACAAACTTTGACTAAGTCTTCCTTAATGATCACCGATGAAAACAATATTTTGCGTAATATCCACAAAAGCCAACAAGGCTAATCTCCAATATCAAACAAATACACACTCGCACACAAGCAAATGGCGTCAAAGACATACGAAATTTGTTAAATGTGTCCGATCACACAATTAGAAAAACTAAATGAGATAGAGAGTACGTAAAGCAAAAAGTTGTATCCTTTAATTTTTGTTTATAAATTTTGATTGGCTTTTTATACAAATTAGCATTATGTTACGTTGACACGGCCTTACGGCTTACAGTCATTAGGGGGGACTAAATGGAAGTGTAAACGTCGATTTATGCGTTCACAATACTGTAAGCCTAATTAGGCTAATTAGGCTACTCAACATAGATATTTAGATCAATTTTATTAATCGATTTCGAAATACTATCTACAAAACTGTTCAAAGGATAATTTATTTAATTCAAAATCTATAGAATTCAAGGAATTTTCGAATTTCTAGGAACTTTTGCCCTAAAAAGGCGAATGTTTCTATTACCAAACGAGTATGGATTCACCGCGCTTTTGTGTAGTCGGCTTACAGAATGTATTGCGCTCCAATTATTGATCCAAGTAATTCTGAAAAGCAAAATTGTATTTGCAGTAAATTCTACCCTTAATAATATTAACTCCTACGCTTAGTCAGAGATATGTCATGAGTAAAGAAGAAGCTCTGTGCATTTCATTCGCCCTGTGGGGTTGCCAATATTTCTAACTTGTCAATGGACCAGGACAAGCATTTACCGTATGTCACATGCGTATATATTTCTTAAACAACTCTAAGATTTATCTCTGGACCAATACTTTAATTGCTGCTTGACACCTATGCATTAACATAATATTTTACTTCTAGGGTTTTTCATTTATATTTCTATTCTCGTCGCTTTTCGATAAAACGATAAAATCAAATGCATTACAAATGAAATTTATTTCGATGCAAATTTATACCCTTTTATTTATTCCCTCTTTCTTATCCCTATTCAGAATTTCCTATATATTTCACGTTCACGCAGGTGGCGATGTTTGACGTAAAAGCAATAGTCATGGTGACGGTCGCGACAGTGGTTACGGTACCACAAGAGTGCTTCGCAAATTTGACAAAGTTTTAAAAACTCATTTCGGTTATTGCTAATTATCTGACAGTACACTTTCGCGAATACTTAGAGATCTAATTAAAGGTAAAGTTTTTATAACCTATCACTCTCACAGCCAACCATGCACGGACGCTTATGCATATATATATATAAATATTGGGACACAAATGTGCGTTGTGACAATACAGAAAATTAGAAGATTATTAAAATTTTACCAACAAATGCTTCCACGGATTGAAGTTCTCGCTTCAAACATACACACACATACATTTAGTCTTTTACGTTGTATCCATGAAACAGAATATATAAAGGTATTATTATAGTACATATCATGTAGGATATTTTATATATTATATTTTATACGTTCATCTACAAACCATATGCGCCAGACTTTATTAATCAGGGTGGACAGGCCGGTTAGATGAACAAGGCTATAGTAAATGAATTTATTATCTTCTCAATCAGAAAATTGTAGATTTTTTTATTATTTAACTCTATCATAAACTTTTCCGACATTATCTCCAGTCGAAAAAAAACAACAAAAAATAATGACTCCGGCGCTATCACGCAGTTCAATGTACATAACGTTTTCACTTGATTCTACGACCAACGGTTTCATGGTTCGCAATTGTCTACGATAAAAAAAATGTTACCAGAAATATTTCGAAAATAATAATACGATTATGATGATATAGTTTAAATAATTAAATTTCTCAATTATAGCCTTAGATATTCACAATTTATATATAAAAAAAATAATCGAATTTGTCGTTTCACTTTATTAGATTTTTATGTGCTCCAGGAGCTAACTTAAGCCAATTTTATTTTTAATACATGAATTTACGAAATCAGATATATTTACTTCTAGCAATCAGTAGGACACTTTTTGTTAAGTTTGCCTTAAGCAAAAGGTATCCTAGGTAACAATATAAAAGTAAAATATTTGGTGGTTTTTTATTTTAAATCGAAAACAGAAAATCAATTTAATTAAAAATTTTTACTTATCATTTTTTGTTCTCTATTTAAAGTAAAAACCCGTTCAATATTTTATTTTTCTTTCGCTAAAGGACATCCGTTAAAAATATCTTTTAAAACTTAGCAAAAAATATTCAATTAATTATCAGAAGTAAATACATCCGATTTCATAATCTCGGGCATTAAAAATGAAATTGGATGCTGTTGTATATTCTTTCATTCTTTCCTTCTATCTTCGTTCTTCCTTCTATCCTTTTGCACATAAGTGAATAATACATTTTAATTTAAAAAGAAGCTAAAAGGTAGGAAACACCCAAATAAGAATGACTTCAGAAGGACCATTAACAAACTTAGGAAATCAATAACCACATCACGTCAACAATCACATAAATCATAGGAAATTCGGAAATATTTCGAAGGGTGGTTTAAGAATATTAAAGAGGGGGAAGAAAAAAGACTGACGTGTGAGAAATGATTTACCGCACAAACATGAACAACTACACACGCCATGGTCAAAACATTTATTCAGTCAGTCTGAGAGAAGAATGAAACCAAATTGAAACACCGACCCGCACCCCCAAACTCACCACATTGTTCATCCAGCAGTCAGTTAGCCATTTAGCCAGTGAATTGAGGAAGTCGCCTTGAGGGCGACTGAACACAATTTGGCAAACACTGCAAAACTAAGGAAGATAACAAAGATAGCAAGAGTAATAGCAATAACTATAACAGTGTCGATAAGACTTGACCTCAATTATTAAAGTTTGGTACTTGACTACTTTAACAACACCAACAACAATGCAACAACAATGAGTCCTTTGATTATCTACGACTACATGGTGACAAAAAGAGTGTTCTTTTACACAAAAACTGCAGGGAAATGTTTTAGGTTAAAACATAAAAAAGTAGATGAGAAAGAATCGTTTTTTCTTATTTTAGATGCTTTGATACTGAATATATTCATATGCTGCTTGTCTGGATACTGAATGTATCGATAAAATAACGATGAAAAATAGCTATCTGTGAGAATAAAATGCCAAGATAGAGATTAAGGCAGAAATAGACAAATATTATACACTGATGTCGTAAAATAGTCATTACTGGATATTGGGGGGTGGGGGGTTGAAATATTGCCCTCGTTTCAGTTAGTGTCATAAAAAAGTCTAAGGACGAACGTCAAATAAATGTTTTGAAATCACTAAATTAAAAATGGAATGGATCCATTCCATTGAGTAAAGGAATCTACTGCCTTTAATAATCCCACGTTAATAAAGATATGAAATTAGAGAAACAAATCATTTCAGTTTCTCAAAACCAGGAGAAAATCACAAGTCACTGTCTCTATGTCCAATATCTTTTCAGCCTTGTGATTTTTAAATATATTCAGCTTATTTAGAAGAAACAATAAAAATGCATACAATGGTGGAGCACATTAAACTAAATAGATAAACTCTGCAAAAAACATGTGAGTTATTTAATATAGAACTATTTCGATTATATCACAGACACGAGATTTTCTCTTTAAGGATTTTCCCCTATTAAAAATCTCTGAAATACGAGCATAATCCGAGCACATGAAATCCTTTAAGCTCGCAGTTATACATATTCTTCCACTTACATACAAAATTCACCCAAACACACACACAAACACACAAAAACACAAACACACACATACTCACATACACACAAAGCTTAACATATAAACACACGCTCCAAAAGATGCACTAATCATACTATACATGCATGCACACACACTCATAAATACACACACACACACAAACATGGGGAGAGATAAACTATATCATTTGCAACAATGAAATTTTCGTTAGAAGCAGAGAAAATAAATCATGCGACATTCTAGAGCGCGAAAAACATAGCGTTCGAAAGCGTATTTGACCAGCGGTTTTCTCTTCTCCTTATGTCTTTTTCTTTTCGGTCGTGGTTTTTACATAGTAATTAAACTTTAAAGTTTTTGGATTAATCTAATTAATGGATTAACTGAAATTATCCTAGAAATGGATTTTTATAAAACATGATTTAAATTTCCAAATGATTCAGATGTCAAAGGATAGACTTCTAAGGATTTTATTTAATGCGAGCACGGTCATGATTTTACAATTATTAGAAAATTAATAAATAAATAAATAATTAACAGTTTTCTAATATTTTCTAATAATAATATTTCCCGATAGTAGATTAATATTTTGTTAATTCTTCAACTCTTTAAACTTATCAACATAAACTCAAAAGTTGCTGATCTAGGAACATATTTGAAGCAAAAGGTCCCTCAGTAACTTGCTGTTAGGTTAGGTGGAACCATTCGTGTATATACACATACATATATGCATACGTTTACACATACGTAAATACGTACAAATACAATGTACGTATCGATGTTATGCTGGCAACCCTTCGAATGGAATAAAATACAATCTCTTCTCTTCCGATATTCTTATGAAAGCCTTTCTCAACACTGCATAAATGTACTGACGTAAACAGTCTGCAATTTTATGGTATCAAGCGTTTAATCCTTGGCCATCAGCAAGTGTTTTCACTTCGCACGGGGTTCAAAGCGATCAACTTTATAATAAAATTTTGTTGGCCGCTTTTCTTTATAACAAAAAAAATTAATAAATAAATGCATATTTCTGCATTATTTTCATACTTTATGTTGTCCACGGAGAACAACAACGACAACAACATCTAGAATAACGCAACAAAAATAGCAGGGAAAGTAATGAAATTGCAGGCACCTCGCCAAAGGAGGTTAAGAACTGCATGCACATGCACACACAAACACATCATACCACATCCTTACCACGTCCTTATTTTTCTGCTTAAATCCTTCGGAGGGAGACTGAGTAGATAGTAGTAGTACTCTTTGGAGATAAGTAAACATAAAAAGGTGAAGAATAGATAGAGATAGAAAGAAAGAGAATAATGGTATAGCTGAAAATAAACGATAGGCAAAAGAGAGAGGCAGGGAACTGACTGACTGCCTAAGGTGGTTAACAATTCGTTAACACGGTTAGCACGGTCGTTAGCACGGTTGGGCCGGTATCGTCGTAGTAAAGTTTAGTAAAATGTTTGTAAGGCGATGTCATTTTCCGTCTTTCGAAATAAATAAATTGACTCGCGTTCCAATAAAACCACAATCAAGCCACATTTTATTATTATGCTAGTGGCGGTATTAACACTTCTCTGGATACCGTTGCTAAAGTCGGCGTGCAGTGAAACTCCCCCATCTTCTTCTTTTTATTATCCTTCTTATTCTGTTTTTAATTTTTACGCCTTTGTAATGCAAACGCTTCGTATTCGACGGTCAAAAGGATCGGCTTCTCGGAAGCAATTCAAAATAAAAAAAGCAGTAATACGAGTACATCCAAACAATTTAGTAACCGGATAGTAAGAGCCCAAATAACGTCATACCAATTTGTTCACTGAATAGAACCGGTAAAGTTGGTGATTGCTGTTAGTAATCTCCAACACTAGCGAAGAGGAGTGAATAGAAGTAAAGAGAAGTACAGTTTCAAAGAAAGCCAAAAAAGTTACTGCTGCAAACTGACGCATTGGGCTAGTCCTCAAGAACGGCCGAGTAAACGTGGAAACGTGGAAGAGGTGGCGATGGGTGTAAAAGCAAGAGAGGGGTGTCTTTTATGGAGTAAAAAAAGTGGGCGGCTGAAATATGCAGTCTGACTCTTTAACAAAACGACGATAGTTCAAATTACTTAAAGTCCAAAGAGGAAAAGATACAATGTATATGCAGAGGTATCCCCTTCCTGGTACATCTTCTGAACAGTTACGAAACAGTTAGCCTTGGCGGATGGTGGTTTGTTTACCAAGAATTGGTTAAGATATAAAGTAAGGACATTCCTTAAGATGGTCATCGTTTCGTTTACTTTAACGAAACAATTTAATTTGAGCAAAAGTGCTAAATACAGAGGAAGAAGAAGAAGGTTCTTGTTTTCGAAGTATGTTTTCAACGCTTTGAAAATTATACTGTAGTCGTCACAAACCGCACTAGTCGAAAACGAGAAAATGTGCAAAAAGATGGGAAATTATATGAATTGATAAAGGATTTTACAAAACTGAAGACAATTATTCAGTTTACGAATTAATGTTTTTATTTTCATTATATGTTTTTCTGTTATTTTTTATTTTTTTATTATTTTTTTTTTGTTATAATTAATACAGTTTAATGAATAGCAGGATTCTGCTCTTTGAGGAATGTCTTTAATCTTGAAAACTTATGCGAAGAGAATTTTATGGAATTATTCCTAAATTTTGGAATTTTTGGAATTATGAATTTCCAATTTTAGCATTAATTTGAAAAACAATTATCAATTGCTTAAAGGCCTTTCATTGTCTTCCAGGAAAAGAAAGTAGAAAGAGGAAAAGAGAGGAATAAAGACAAGGGGATATAAAAGGGATGTCATCAATAAAAGAGAAATAATAATGACGTGAATAGAACAATGTGTCATCTTATAATGAAAAGAACTTATTCAATTATCCCGTATCTTTAGAATAAGAAGTTTTTTATCCTCATATGCCGTTCCCTTTATGCAAATTAATACAGTTATTCAGAAAGGATTACATGTAATAAAGGCTCTAATCCAGGATTTAAGTACATACATACACACATACATGTGCCCATAGCAAATAGCACGCTTTCAACTACCCCTTCCCTCTTTGTTTGCCTCATCAGCCATTGATTACTTGGAAAGGATGTACTCTCCATTTTCTTTATATGAGTTACAAACTTATCGATTACCAAAGTCAGAAGGAAAAAATGTTATAAAAACATGGTAAGCTACTGCTAATCTTGTGGTGGTGGTTATTGCCGGTTTGTGGTGGAGCAAACGTTATATTCGATCAAATTGATTTGGTTATATTTTAACAGATTCACTGTCCACGATAATAGCTAGAGATGTGTAAGGGATATAAAAAGATGGTATACAAAAACCCAAATAATGACTAACTAAAAACAAAATGATCAATCTCTAAGACAACATAAGTTAGTAGTTCGTTAGAGGTGCCTATAAAATTTTTTCCAGGATATTTTGGCGCCCTTTAGTCTTATTTGGCTCACAAAATTCAAAATAAATGAAATCAAAAAAAGTTCGACTTCCCTAAACCATCGCATTTAACAAAATTCATTAAACCATTTCAAAATATATTCATTCATGTCAACCTCCAATCTATTACATTATCATACAAGCAAAAATTTGATAAAACAAACTCCTTCGTCAACCGTACTAAGGTCGTCACTTTCAGCCACAAATATCCGAATCACTTTTAGAGATTGCAGTTTATACAAAAAAAAGCGAAAAGGTAGTCATACGTAGAAGAAGGCTTCTGGAAAACGACCCATCGTGATAAATTGAAGAAAATTAAAGGAGTTTAAGGACGATGGATTGGCGACTTCCTTTTTGGTCTAAGGAAACACCGACAAGCGACGCAAAAAGCAATGAAACATTTTGAAATTTCAAGCGATTTTTCGATTGAGTTTGTGTGTGTCCATTCTGAGCGAAAAAGCTTTCCTTGATCATCAGGAATATAAGGCTCGATTAACAAGCGAAAGACATTAAAGCGGTACTGTCGAGTCTCTTTGCCACTGTTTTTGGCTCTTATGGTACGTAATTCTCTTATTATTTAATGTCTTACAACTATCCAGTAAAATACAAGGTGTTAAGCGTAATTGAAAGTAGTAGTTGGGAAGCGTAATTAAGTAAGACAGAAAAGAAATAAAGGGTCTTTGTGATTAATTTTTACGTCTCGTGGAGATACCTCTAAAAGTTTTCTGTCGAAAGCCATTCAAAATATTTCGAGCAACCCAAAAATATGTCATCAGCCTTGAGGAGAACCCAATGGACATAATTTCTCATTCACGACATTGTTTATCAATTAAGTATCACTTAATCAAGCGGATTTATCATTTAGTCAAACAGACACGTATCAATTTAATTAAGTTTTGTATTCAATAATTTGTCCTCCTATTTCTATTTGTTTCATGTCATGTAGACACACTTATTTATGGGCGTAAGGATCATCCAACACGATAATATCATAAATCATTCAATTTATATTTAATTCTAGTCCGTAAATAAGTAAAGGAATTATTAGGAGAAAAATCTCCCTTTACGAAATCAATCAATCAGTGAAAATTACTTTCTAATGGATGAAAAAGAGGCATCCCTTCGCTGATATCAATCAGAAAACAAGGGATATATATTGTACCTATGTCCATATGAAAAAAGATAGAAATATTTGCTCATTAGTGATATTTGTGAGGATACATAAATATTTAGATATGTCATAGTCTTTTCATTCATTATTTCGTTCGCTTCCTTCATATCTTTGTTAGATTTTCTAAAGGCTTCTCTCAACATATTTATATATTCTAATATTTTATATATTTTGAACAATCTAGAAAATAGCCACAAGTTCCATAAAAATGTATTACACACTTTTAAAATTCTTAAATTCCAGAAGAATTCCGAATCAGTCCATTATGACATTCTATGGCAATGATGATAATTTATTTAATGATGAATATATAAATGATAATAGCATAAACTTTCAGTAATGAATTGAAGTTAATTTATTCCACACCAATAAGTTTTGTCACAATATTTATCTGAATATACGTTTGTTTATTTGCTCGTCTATTTGTTTTCGGCCTTTTGTGTCCAACCGAAATGAAATTAGGAAATTATTCTCAAAACAAAGCTAAGGTAATTATGACCATTGTTTGATGATTATTTACTAAATATAATCTGTCACCAAAATACAGACGCCAATAACATAAATATTCTATTTCAATAATTTATTCAAATATTTTGTGCCGCTCCGACTAATGAATGAAATAAGACTAAGCAAGAAATTGAAACAGATATTACCGCAAATATTTATTGTGATAGAAATGTTGTGTTTATGATAATCTGAATAGTAGCAGTCACTGCTTGTGTTTTGGAAGAATTAGCTTTAGAAATATCACTAAGTTTTTTATTTTTGTCATTTAAAAATCCGTTGGGAATATTATTTTTCCATCCCACACCTTCGTCTTCGCAATTCCTTCACTTAATATTCGTAAAAATAAATGCAGTAAAAGAGTTTAATTAATAACATTATTAAGTACTTTTAAAGCAAAAGCAAAAATTGCAAATAACAGAGAAAATTAAAAGGCACAACATTTGAAAAATGAGTTCACGATAAATTAGCAAGCGAAAGAAGAGAAAGAACAAGATAAAACTTCACAACAGCCGCGCAAGATAACATTTCTCAACAACAACAACAAATGAAAACAGACATTCATGCCGTCACAATTACATTTTACAAATATGTAAAGCAGAAACAAAAAAGAGTGGAATTGGTTACACAAATAGAAAGCAGCGTGTACCAATTGCAACAAATGAAAGCAAACAGGCCAACACGCATTACTGCAAAATTTTAAAGCTTCCCAATTAAGGATAATGGCTCTACAGAGGTGCAAGACGGATGTGATCACGAAACCCAGCTGGGTTATCAGGTGCATACCATTTACATGTATTTGATGTGCCCGCATTCGTACACGATTACGACTACACTTCATCCCGGAGTTCGTTTGTGTGAATGTTCCATCCCGTGTGGCCTCATATGGAACAGAACGCTACTTCCTTCACAGGTGTTCGTGTATGCGAGCGTGTGCATTTGTCTGTGTCTGTGTGAGTATGTATGTACGTGAGTGCGTATGTGTTTTGTGTCCTTTGCAAATCAGCAGAGGGTAATTAAGCACTACCATTCCCTCCTGCAAATTAGTTTCTTTTTCAATTTTGTTGGCGTTTTTGTTGTAATTCTTGTTAATTTATCGTTTACTTAATGGACTTGTTAAAAAAATGTATCAACATATCGGACACTATTACTTAAATATACCTTTATGGCCACCGACTCTTGCTGCATAAAACTCACGCAGAGCACAACAAGATATCATCAAAATTACGAACAAAGTATGTAAACAAACCGGTAGAGTAATTACTAGTGATAAAAAGCTGCAAACACCACGGTACCACTGCAGTAAATGCTCCCAAAAAACCAAAAAAAAAGGTTTTTTAAAATATTGTAACTTGAGAATGTCTCCCAAATAAAGTATTGTACAAGTAGCCCTAGGGGAAGGGTAAAGATAAGACCATCTTAAATGCTCAAAATTTTTTAACAAATTTCAGAAATTATCTCAGCTTAGATACTAATCGCATTGTAATATGCAATAACTTCCACTTAGGAGATTGTCAATTAATTATAAACTAATGATTAAATTTAGTTTTTTATAAAAAATATTGAATATTATGCGAAATTATTTGAAATCGTAAAACGTACAGAAGTCATTGGTCGCTTCGTACCTCAATGGTTACCAACTTTTTCTAAACGGGACTTTTCACGTAACCGCCCGGCTAACTGCGTTTGAAGCAACTCCTCCAATTACATTCCGCGAATCTCAACAAACACAATAATATTTTATTGGTAATAAGGATAAGCCACATATGACCCTACCGACTGAATATTGATCCCGTCCGAACATTTTTTAATACAAAAGAAATCAAAGTAGCTGAGAGTTCACCATAGAGCAATACGCTTACCAATTTACGATGTAAGCTACCGATCTACAAGGATATAGGAACTTATAGCAGAAGCTGTTTTTCCTCCCGTAATCCGAAGTACGTGGTAAAACCGAGATTTATTGGTTTTGTAACAATAACATTTTTCTGCAGGGCTAGCTAGGGATAAGGTTGAAAAGCAATCCATATACAAATTTAATATTTTTATAAGCACGCAATCTTAACTAGAGGGGCCCATTGGTTAGTTAAAGCCTTCTTAAGGTCCTCAATTTTGTGATTGCTACGAACGGACTGTAAAAACCGTAAACCATAAAGTTTAAAGCCATGTACTGCCGAAGTTATTGGTTACGGTAATGCTCTTATAAAACTGTCTCCAATTTTTGTCGCTATTTATTTTGAGTATTCGTACGACTTTGTGATATTAAAAAAACGGTCGAATATAAAATTGAAATGTGTGCAGATAGAATTTTTTACTGTTGTAATCGTATAAAGTAAATTAAATATAATTTTCTATAAACATAAAACGCAAGTGAATGCTGCATCGGTGTCAAACGGCAAATATTCCAAAAGTTAATTCTGAAAATTAGTTCCGGAAATGATATATTTTAAAATATTGTCTAAATATTTTGACAGGGCAAGTGTTTGTGAATGGAAATGCAGTAAAGTATTGAGGGAGATGGTATTAAATCCACGTAATGGCACATTCTAACAAATTTCGCGCAAAACTCGTCTTAATATAAAAGACTATTGGATCCTTTTATACATTTAGTGATGTAATAACAGTAATAAAAAGAGTAATAGTAGTATTTGTTTGGTGGCAATTAATTTAAAAGGACGTCGTTACCATTTTTACCCCAAGTTTCGTCGATATGTGCTAAATGAATTAGAACAATATACTATATGTCTTTCTATTGATGACAAGTTTCGGGAGTTGGTATAGTTACGTATCATACATACTTAATTTCGAATATTTTGAGATAATCTCGATATTAACGATGTAACGATTTTAGAGGTCGCATGCAAATGAAATAGTGTTAACATGTTTTGACACTGTCAATATGACTTCTATGGTGAAATGGTGAAATATTTTGAAGCATTCAGATGCTCAATTGGAAATACTATTTTTGAGTTCCCACGCTTAACAAAATCAGGTCTATTGTTTTAAATTAAAGAAAATTTTCATGAAACCAACAGATTCTAAAATATATAACAAAAGCACAATTTATGTGTGGAGTTGGTTACGGTAAACCAACAATCCCTCTGTTAGAAAAACAGGAAAATATATTATCTCACCTTATTAGTATTCATATAGTAGACGCTGTTAATGACTGGAGGAAAATCCTTCTGTCGTCCATTCACCGCCATTGTCAGTCATAATAATCATAATAATTATCATTATTAAAGTCAACAAATTTATTTACAACATAACCAAATCTCGGAATTTTTGCCGACACTCCATGAATACTCGGGAGTACTCTTGTATTCATTATAAATTTAAATAAATTTAAGAAATTGTTATCTCAGTATTTCAAAAATCGACAATTGTTAACGCAAATTACATTTAGTGTAGACGTAAAACAAATATTCACCAAAAATTGAATAAGGCAAAGATTGTAGATCCTAAATATATACAACAAAATTAAATTCCCTAGCAATGAATTGATGAAAAAGGAGAAAAAGAAAAAGATGGGCATCTAAGATAGAGAACGAAGAAGGAGGGATTGCAGGCTTAAGGCGAAAACAAATATCAATTTTCTCGTCTGTGTTCTACCAGATATTCAACTCGTTGTTGGGAAGATTGGAAGAAATGTTCCTATGCATTCTCACATCCACTCACACTTATACAAATTTAAACTAACAAAAAAGAACGTACGGGTATTAAAGTGGAGTCGAAACAAAAATAATAAACAAATGCTTCGCAAGATAATTAAATTCAGGAAACAAAGAAATTATATAAATAAGAGGATTAAGCACAAACCATAAGTTGCAATATGAAGTTTAAGATATATCAGATTCCACATGTTTTTTATCTATACCCAGATCTAATTATACGGTCTCTGTTTTTAATTTTACGTATCATATCATATCGCAGGTATAAAATCTTCATCTCATGTATAAACTAGGATAAGTGTTCCAGTGGTCCCGTATTCAAATGACTTCCTACGAAGCCGAAACATATATATTCCACCATCCCTCGAAGACACTTACGCTCCCCTCAGACCCTAATTACACTTTTGCACATTTAATAAAACGGCCGTAATCAAATTGGAAAATCGGGCTACCACCGTCAGCGCCAAAAATTCCAACCTGTCCTGGTTCCCTTTCACTATCATGACATCAGATTCATTTACAAAATTTATATACAACTGCTAATGAATCTTGCATTTCCAAATTCCAAATTCTTTCGTGATTGCGATTGAATTTTGGAATAAAATGCTCTTAGAAACTCTTCCTGGCCAAACAAAAATAAGCGGCAGCTATAAGACCTATTTTGTTGTATCATAAAAAAGGTAATATTGCCGTAGTTACTCTAACTTAAAGGAAATAGGGGTTGTTCCTCTTTACATCCTCTCAAGCCACAAAAACAACATAAGACCATAAACAAACTAATCAATAAAAAAATCTTATATATATAAATCATTTTTATAATTGGGAAGTTAGTGTAAAATCAGTTTTAAATTTTGACCCGAGGAGAATTAAAAGCGACCTAATAAAAACGTATTAAAAACAACACTTATTACTCTAACTAATGTTAGTTACTCTGCTTACTTATTACGATGTCTCTGGAAGGTTATGCGAATTTTTCCATTGATTCTGGCGCCTGTCTATTGTTACAGTTGTTGTTGTTTGAATGACTTTCAGTCGCTGTTACTAAGCTGCTGCAGTAGAAAATTTTATCGGTGAATTCATAAAAAAGTACACCGTTATGACTTTTTTTAAAAAAATGTTTTTGCAAACAAGGAAAATCATCGTTACTTTGTTTTACGAGTGCGCCCTCGCTTATTTAATGCTGCTCATTTTATTGCCGTTCTTCTCTCCTCTTTCGAACCCTGCTCCAAATTCACCAAAAATCCACTGCCTCCGTCTCGCCTCTTTTTCTGGTTTCTTAAATTTTTTATTATTCTGTAACATTTTACCCCATTCGCTTTCCTTCCTCTGTTTACTTTTATTTGCTGCGACATGTTTTCGACGGTGCTCAATGCTCGTGTTCTCGCGAATGCTGCAACAATTCGCGATGATTCATGAAAGGAAAAAAGGAAATGGTAAAAGAGAGAGAGAGAGAGGGTTATATAAAAAAGGTAGTGTTTTACACTAAAATCCTTTTTTAAATTAAAATGGAGTAGTAGCGACGCCGGAGGAGTACGTGCTTACTTTTATTTTTTATGCAATTTACTTTATTGGAATCACTTCTAGTTATTCGTAGAAGTAAAAAACAGCTTTGCCCCAAATTCAAAGTAATTTGTTAGTTGATCTCAAAGGGTCACGCCGTGAAGTGCTCTTGTCGTAATAATCAATATTCTGCTGATTGGAAGAAATATTCAAAGCTCCTTCTAAAATTAAAATGATAACTTTATTGACATATTTTCAGGATTCGATGCCATTCATCGTAAGCTATGCGAAGACCTTTTAAAGTAAAAAATACATTTCTATGCTTTTCATTGTCCTGGTTTTTTTTTTAAACTGAATGTAATCTATTCCATCCATCCATCCATCTATCGTTTCTGATTTTAATGAATAAAATACTGTGATCAGTTTTCGGTAAAATTTCCGGCAGGACTAACAGTTACATAGTTTTTATTTTATACTCTGTCGAAGATCTTTAAATTTCAGTTCGCTTGTTTTCGATTGTGTGTGGTTTTCGAAATAAGTTTTAACAGTTGGAAAGTCTCTGTGCTGACCGGTTTGAACTCGTCTATTACAGCATGTTTACTCCGCCTGTTTATCTCCCCAAAACATGTTTAACGACCTAAACAAATATTTAACTCTATTTTTAACCATACGAATTAAACATGTTTCGCTACGCGCTTACAAATTAAACATCCTCCTGAACACCCCTAATTGGTTTGCAACCCCGATGGCACCCAAAAAACGGGCATATCCACCAGAAAAAATTGCATCACCAATGCTGCCAATTTGTGTCAAATGAAAATATATGTTCAAATAAGCAATTAACAAGCACAAGCAATTAACAGACTAAAGCAAAGATATTTAGCAATGTACACGATTGTGTTTACCATTAGTTAAGTTAGTTTACACTTAGACAGGCAATGTAAACATTCTGTTATTGTCCTTCAGAGGACAATATTATCAATATGATTTTTCACAGACAAGTTCTTCTTTGTCTCTGTTCAATTTTTCGTAACAAGAGATAATTTCTTGTTAAGGGTTTAATTTTAAATTGTATGAATTTCCAAAGGTGTGACGTAAATAGTTCTTTTTCAAACATTCTTCATTGACAGTTACGATCCTTAGAGTAATGGAATGATATTTTTTCTGGTAGAAGCTCGTCAATTATTTTGAATTAAACATAAATTGCTGCACGTGCAAAAGCTGCAAAGTAATGCTTTTCTTGGTCTTTTAACAGCTATAAAACTTAATTAAGAATATACGGCAAAAGCAGTAAATTATATTTTTCCAGGATTGATTCCATAATTTTTAACTTTCTACAGATGGATTTTGCTGAAACAGTTTTTAACGGAACGGAAATGAAAAGTTTAATTTCATCATAATTAATTTCATAAAATTAATTCTGATATAAATCCTTTCTTCACTCACAAATCGTTGTACTTTATCATACTCGTAAAATAAAAATAAGAGACAAAGCAGATTATGACAAAGTAATTTATGAGTGCGTGAAGAACGGAAATTTTGATAAGACACTAATATTTTTACAACACCTGGTATTACATCTAATGTGTTTTTTTTGATTTCGTGTAGCTGTCGCATTTAAATGTTATAATTTAAATTTTCCCCGGTGATCCTATTTGTCTGTCCTTTTTTCATTTATTTGAAGGGGACGCCAACGGTATTTACTATAGGACTCATGAGAACAACAATCCCACTAAAAGAAATTTGCGAAATAATTTTCACTATAATAAAAAATTAAAAAAAAAACACAGAAGGCGAGCCGAGTTACTACTTGTCCTCTGCTGGGGAACTTTATGTATACCCCCATTATTTGTTTTTGTTGTTATTGTTGTTTGCAGATGTTATTATTATTATTATTTTTATTATTATTTTTCTTTCTTAAGTGAAGTTATTCCGACATTGGTAAGTGTTAACTTTTTTGTGTTTTTGGTATCGCTAATGTACCCTTTTATTTTCAGTTATAACGGAAACACAAGAACGTTTGAATATGTGCGCTCAGCGGAAAGCCAGTATTTCTTTTAACCTTTTTCTATAGAAATAAGATCGAGCATAGGGGGATAAAAGTGTGAACATTTTTAGAACCAAACTGTACCGAAGAGGATGGGTGGGACTTTAGGGAAACGACCAACGAAACGCTTCCAGTAAACTGGTGTCAAAAGAACAAAACGTCCTGAGCACAAAAAATGGTAACAACTATATTAAAACATAACTAAATCCGAAACAATCATGACAGTCGTTATCAGGTTTGTTGCAAATTCTTTTTCTTCTTCTGGTGTGGATTTTTTAGTGCGCAAAACAAAAACAGCAAGTTTGTAATTCAAAATAAAATTAACTTCAAAGGGATTAACTTAAGATAAAATTTAAAAGAATTTTCTAAATATAATACAATTTTTTGTATTCTGTTTTGTTTTTTATTCCTTGCTTTGTTTTAATTTGAAGCATTATTTTGAATCCCAGTTTGCGCTAATGCGGCCTGTGCTATTTATTGCTAACGTTGTTAAATCAATGAATACTATTGACCAACCAACAAACTTTTTTCTCCATAATTATTGTAGATATACTGAAAAATTTTGCACACAAAAATAAAGAGTCGGTAATTATTGATCAATAACACGGCGCAACAGAAATGAAAAATTTTACCCCCCAGAAAGAAAACAAAAAACCGTTTTTTTGGTATTTCGAAAACATAGATTTATATAATTAACTGTGGCTTCCTAATTTTTCATTTTTTTAATAAAAACCGACCATGGAAATAAAGGTAATTTTCTAACAAAAATTCTAAGACTACGTTTGTTAAAATCAGCTAAGGAATGCCAATTCTATCACAAAAAGAAGTCAGAAAAAAATTAATTTTTTTTCGTTTTTTTGAAAAAATATTGAAATCATCAATCCAAATAAGTTATAAAACGTATCCCTCCAAAAATGAAAACTCAAGTTTCTAAAGTGAATATGCGGTTTTCAAAAATGCTATTAGTTTTCTCCTATCTCATCTCATCATAGAACAAACATAGAAACATAGAAACATAGAAACATAGAAACATAGAAACATAGAAACATAGAAACATAGAAACATAGAAACATAGAAACATAGAAACATAGAAACATAGAAACATAGAAACATAGAAACATAGAAACATAGAAACATAGAAACATAGAAACATAGAAACATAGAAACATAGAAACATAGAAACATAGAAAACATAGAAACATAGAAACATAGAAACATAGAAACATAGAAACATAGAAACATAGAAACATAGAAAAATAGAAACACAGAAACATAGAAACATAGAAACATAGAAACATAGAAACATAGAAACATAGAAACATAGAAACATAAAAAATTCAATTCCCGGGGTAACAGTTTACAACCGGTTTTTTCAAAACAAGTCTTGAAATCTTTATTAAAGGATTACCTGTCATTGCATACCTAGAATTTTTCCTGTTAAATTAGAAATAAAGGAGCTGCGGTTGATTACTCTCATTATATCCGTTATATTCAGTATGATAAAAGAATGTTTTTTTGGATAAATGGCGATAGCTTAAAAATGAGAATGTTTTATATCCGTTATATTCAGTATGATAAAAGAATGTTTTTTGGATAAATGGCGATAGCTTAAAAATGAGATGAGATAGGAAAAAACTAATAGCATTTTTGAAAACCGCATAAAATTTCACTTTAGAAACTTGAGTTTTCATTTTTGGAGAGATAAGTTTTATAACTTATTTGGATTGATGATTTCAATATTTTTTCAAAAAATCGAAAAAATTAATTTTTTTCTGACTTCTTTTTGCGATAGAATTGACATTCCTTAGCTGATTTTAACAAACGTAGTCTTAAAATTTTTAAATTAAAAAAATGAAAAATTAGGAAGCCACAGTTAATTATATAAATCTAAGTTTTCGAAATACCAAAAAAACTAAAGCCGCAACTAGAAAACTAACAACATTTTCGGAATCAGCGGGATATTTTCCTATAGAAAATCACTATCTGGTTTTTGGAGGAAAATCTTGTTGCGCCGTGTAATTGATCAATAATCGTTATTGAGTCAAGTTTGTCAGGATTGGAGAGTCGTTTTTTAGAGAATGTTCACGAAATTTACTATCTTAGACTGTCTTAGAAACTGACTGACTTCAAACTGACTGAAAAACTGACTGAAAAGTCAAATCTGGATTTACCAACATTTTGAAGATCGGATTTAACGTAATTTGACGAAGCGATAGTGACGGTTTATTCTTCAGTTTTAGGAAAGACTCATAAGATGGTAGGTTTACGGAATCATCCCAGTTGAGACTCCCTAAATAAAAAAGCATGATTAGTTTTTGGACGGATCCAATCTCAGCAATTTTCGCGCTCCACATAGGGGATACATATTGGTACACTGACCTAACACGTAATTTAAAACAACTTTGTAATATAAGGGTCAGTGAACTCCTTAGGCCTTCGCTTAGTACTCTCTACTCAATACGCGGTTTATTTGCAATTTTTGTCAAGGTACGACATTGGTGGTCACAAACTTGAAGCGGTTGAGTCTTGATCTTGATGACCATCTAGAAATAGTTCTCCTAGATAATCAGTAGATTCAACATGTTCAAGTTTATAACCACCAATGGCGTAGTTAAAAATTGTGCTCTTTTATTTATTTATTTATTTATTTATTTATTATTCATTAAATAAATAAAGATTTGAAACTAAGCCTATCTACAGCTTTATAGTTACAACAGTATTAATTAGATAGATATTGTAATATTTTATGTTTAGTCGTATTTACAGAATCAGAAGAGTCGTATTTACAGAACCACGTTTGGTAACGTGGAAAAATCTGTTTACATTATCTGAGATTGAGGTCCATAAAGTTAATGTCACACCATACAATTAAGAAGACCAAATCCATTTATAGGAGCCTGATATATAATCCTTTTTATAAGATAGAAAAACGATTTCTTGTTATCGATTTCCCTTTGCAGAAACCGTATTGCGTAGGGGAGATTAAATTACATTCGTTCTCTCAGATTCGGTCCGTAAATAGTTTCAAACAGCTTAGGTAGTGCACTAATTTTAGTTACTTACATCTAGTTACATCGCTATATATAAGATTCCCGTACCTTAAGAAAATATCCATTACGTAGAGAATAATAACAAAATGACGTAGTAAGTACCCTAAGCTCCTCTGTGCAATATTTAAGGATGCACGCCGGTCAACCATCAACCCTGTCATTGTAATCGAATTTAATATCATTTAATACATTACGAACAATCCCGAAGAAATTATGAATGCATATCTCGCAGAACTAAAACGCTTAGGCAAATAAGTAGATTTCAAAAATTACGCAAACATACCTCAAATAATACCAATCACCAAATTATGCGTATGACACAGAAATTTTTGTTTTTTTTGTTTATAAAATTCTAAAATGATTTGGATTTGGGAACAAATTCTATTCAAACGGCTCATCTCCTGCTTTTCGACGCATTAAACACAAATTTTCCATTTTTGCTTCAGAGAATACGAACGATTATACGTAAATTCCGCCTAAAATATTTATTATGAAGTTCACTTTCAATATCATTAATTAAAACTAAAACAGTCTGTTTTTCTGGAATTAACAAAAAAATGCGAAATAATCATTTTGTTTATAAAAAAGTCTTCATGCAATTTAATTTAATGGTTTCAAAAGTTTTCAATGCCCATACAAGAATTTTCTTATCCGAAAGAATCTCAACTCAACTTAGACAACAAACTTTAAGTATCTTAATGTTAAATTTAGTCAAATTAATTTCACTTTCAAACCGATCGGTTTACTACTTATCTTCCTTGGAGTTCAATGAAAAGACTGAAAATAACCAAATCATAACACTTAGGGTCAGCATTTTATTCTCAACTTATACGCCCCATTGAATTGACGCACACCTCCTTCTTGTTCTCAAAACAAGGGCATCTCCTTTACACATTCATGAATACTGAAAGCATTAGATATTCAACAGATAAGACTTTCCTAATAAAAGAAACGTACCTCTGAAAACCCCTCCCCCCTAATTCAATCGGTGTTCCTCCCCACGGTATCAACGTATGCAGGCAATTTTACTTCTTCCTCTGTGAAAGAAACTATCGATACGAGAATAAGTCTTTGTCGTATGCAAATACAATTATTTGAGAACCTATTGAACATAAAAACATCTTCCCGTCTTCGCAGGGATATTTTCAAAGCAATTGAAAAGTATTGAGTGCCTGTTTTGCCAAGCAATAAATTTCTTCTTTTTTTTTTGTCTTTTATATCATTGATTCACCTCATCTCATGGCATCTCACTCCGTTTAAATGCTTTCCAAATGCGTTTAAGCAAGATTTACTCCTTTACTTCGTCGTTACACTTCTCAAGGACCTTCTTCGTAACGCAAAAGGAATCATTGAAATCATTTTTGGTTTTATTGCACTACTCAGTTCTCAAATTTATGTTCTCTACGTTTAACTCGTCTTAAACATCATATAGGGATTATTTAAAAGTAGCTTCTGTTTGATGAATAAAGTTAGTTCCAAAATCTGTTAATTTTTATCACTCTCCTTGATATGAAATCTATAAGAGGGGACAATTTATTGCATAAAATAGCAAAAGGATTGTTTGAATTGTTGCTTTCGACTGTGTTTTGCGCTTTCTAACGAACTCGATAGATTTCACGATTGACTGAGAATGAAGGAGTCTTTCCTAAGCCTTCTAAATCAACAAACTTTCGACGACTGCTATTTCGAACCTTCCAAAAATCCTTTTAAACCTTCAATTCATAGTTTCTTGATATAACAAATCACTGCTATTTTTCAAATGTAAAATAGTAGGAGATTTATTTTCTTGAGTAATACATTGCAAAGATTTTCCATAATGAAATTGTCCAAATGTCGGTTTTAGTATCAAAATATAAGAAATCGGAATGAGCATTAGATGAAAAGAGGGCGGAATTAAATCCATTATCCATTAAATTGTTCGATAGTCCGGACTGGCTATTCAAACTGCAGGAGTATATTATCATACAATTATAGACCGCATTTGCTCATTTCTCCGAACAAGCGGCAGCTGAAGCACATTTTGGCATTTATCAAATAAACACATTCTCTAGAGACATTAAGAGAGACTGGCAGTGATCATTTGACTGGTCGTGATAACTGACAGTGCCCCACACTCAATCCTTATGCTGAAATCACAAGATTAAAACAATCGCACAGTGAACGCCGCCTAAAGACAATTTGCACAATCGAAAATGTAATCAAAATAGAAAATCTTAAGCTTTATTATTCTCTTTTCTTATCTCAAATTTCAGTCTAACCATTTCTAATTCTTCTTCATCTTCTGGTTGTTTTGTTCTCTTTTTCTGGTTGTTTTCTTTGTCTTTATTCTTCCCTCCCCCATTCTCGCCAAATATGTTTGACTGCCCCTTAGTCTATGCGTACTTGGTTTCTTCATCTTCATCCTTATGAAAATTTGACATCTTGAACAATTCTGCTTTTATCTATTGGCTTTTCCGAGCATCAAATGGAAATTAAATTTCGGATTTCGGATTCGGACTTTATGAGAATTTATGAGAGCCAGCAAGTACCCTATTACAAACACTCCTCATCCTGATGTCCCTTTTCCGCCTACATACCCTTTTGCATCTACTTCACACATTTAACACTGACTTTTCTATTCTTACTTCATTTACTTTGCAGATTTTGTTTTATTTTTTTGCTTGCCAGTCATCATTTCCTCTCTATTCCGTTATATCTGGCAAATATCCTGGAGTCCATTTATTTGATAAGCGCTCATACTCTCGAAAGGGGATCTTTTGTTTATTGCTCCCCCGTGATTTTCAAGAATTCAGATGATTTTCTTTTTCTCGTATCTTCTTCTTTCGTCCTCAGTTCAATTTTGCCAATGTCGCACCATCTTCACCCAAGAAATGAATTGGTTATTCGATAGCCGTGGGTGGCCAGTATCCATAGATTTTAGCACTTTTAAATTATCTTTCGTTTTCTTCTACTTTCATTTGTGATTTTGATATGCATTCCCTTTTTTTGTCTCGGTTTAATTTGAAGAAAAGCTTTGAGTTAATGAGACGCAATATCCTTGACTACTTCACTATGTTTTGATTAAGCATCATTATCCTTTTAATTATTCCTCAAAGCTAAAACGAAATTTGAAATATCAACAATTTTTTTTTAATTTCATTTGGCAATTTTTGGCTGCTCGTACATAAATATTACGATTCTCTTAAAGTTTAAATAGGATTCTTTTGATGTTCCCTAGATTTCAGAAAGTTCTTAACAGGGTGGCCGATACAGATTTCTTAATTCTAAAACATTTACTCAAATTCTTATTTTCGCAGTAAATTTTTTAAGTTTCAATATTTTTCTAAAACTCTTTATTTTACTGCTTTTTATACTTCTTTTTGAACTATTTTTAAACTCTTTTATATTCTTTTTAAACACTTTTATATTTAATAAATTACCCAAACGCTTAAAAAATTATTGGTGAATAAATTTAGCGTACTTTTGAAAAGTTCTCTAATCTCGAAAATAGAGTTATAAAATAGTTATAAAATAGAATCGCATTAATCAAAATAGAATCGCAAAAATCCATTTTTTTAAAATATCTTCCCTTTTGCCCCAAGTCATATGCGTTTCTCTTAAAAGTTAAAAAGTTAAGTCTCTGGAAAATTCTTTAAGTTCTTTCAGGATTGAAAGTTGAACCGCTCTCTATTCCGCATAACATAATTAAATCCCTTTTGAGGAAGAACAAAAAGTGAAATTGAAAATGTTTTTCAAAGGTTTTTGAAAGACGAAATCTGTTGGAATATTGAAGCAAAGGGTAGGGAGGAGAAATGATGCGACGCGACACAACGGTGAGTTTTGACTTAACTGCGTCATGCGAAGTTGTGTTATGACAAGTTACTTGCACTTGTTTTGCCATCAGGTTGAGCGTATGTCAGAATTTTTCACGCTCTAATACGGATATATTTCGCTTGTTAAACGCCTATCAAAATTTTATGTAAATACATACATTTTAACACCTTCACGCATATTCTAAGAGCGGTATTTTGTAGTTCTTTCTATCACTATCCTTCTCTTCCTCTTTCTATATATCCCCATTTCTCTCTCCCTTTCACATTCCTCGTACTCATCTCTCTATATCCTTACCAAACAAGCAAAGTAAGTACTAGAAACATTTGAAAATTACACGAAACTTTAGCACACACTTCGGTAAAAAGATAAATTATTATACATTTACTAACTCTATTACTATATTTTAAAAAACACAAGATTTTTAGAAAATAAGTAGACAAGTTTAAACGTGGAAAGAAAGAAAATAGTTAAGGTAATACAATTTAGGATGATCAGAAAAATGCAAATCATTTGGAGAAATGGACGAAAAACAATAAAACACTTTGTGGAACGGTCTGAAAGTGAACCCGCTAAACAATGAACAAACAAATAAAATTTACAATAAAAATATCCGCAGTCTATGTAAATCATTTTATGGCATGGCTTATTCCGGCTTATTATTACGGCTTGTTCCGTTTGGTGGAATGAATGTCAGGAAGCGTTGAGGATCCCTGCGTTTATATAACATCCCGTTTGTCAGTTTGACAAACGAATAATTAACAATATTTCCGTGAGTTTAACAACTTCTGTCAATTCCTCTCTCTCTCTCCTTCTGGCTCACTCTCCTTCTCTTTGTGAACACGTACTTTATTCAAAAGGGAAATTTATTTTGTCACTGACTCCAACTGTAGTAATTGATTTATCAATAAAATCCCGAATCCTTTTCAAAAGAAGTTAAATAAGAAACAAAATTGCAACAATAGTTACAACGACAAACGAACAAATAGATAATTTATTTTCTGTTTGCCCAAATAGAAAAGATTTCTATATTTTTGTTTCTATTCTCTCAAAATAAATTTTTTTCCAAAGCTCTGATATTTCTTCTGAAACTTACAAACTTTTTATTTCAATGGATTTTATCTAGAGGGGATTTACTATTATGTATTTCTATGATTCTTTTGACTCCGGCCTTGATTTCGTATCTCTCGCGGGTATTCGATCATTCTCCTACTCCGAGTTTTAATTAAAAAGTTTTTTCACGGATTTCCCCAATTTCTATCAAAAAGTCATTATTTATTTAATAAAATTATTTTTTATTATAAAAAACAGATTTCGTGTACCCTTTTTAAAAATATTGATTAAATAAATTAATTAATGAATGAATTTAAAATAAGATCAAATACAAAAATACATTGCACACAATTTTCGTGAATTTTATTCAATTTCGATTTTCGATGGTGGTGACGGTTCGCTGCAATATTTTTTAGTATTTCTATGTAAATGTGTTTCCCGTTCACAGCGATGAATCAAGCATACGAATAATTCATTTCATTCCACTGCGCCATCACGAAGTTATTTCCGCCCATAGAAATGTGCTGTCAGGCTTCACCGATACCGACAAAGCGTCGGGTGGTGCAATCAAATATTGAATAAATATATGTGTTTTTTATTAATTGATTATTTATTGCGAAAAAGCTATTGCCGCCACAACGACGACAACGCTAAAATCAACACCAACAGAGGCATCAAAGAATGAATTCATAAAAAGTTATTTTATTCTCGATAAATATTATAAATAAATATAGTGTCGCAACAACAATCTCAGTGGCGAGGACGATAGAAATGGGGTGTCAATGATGGCAATGTCAACGCCAACGTCTGTTTCGTTAACGTCGGCTTCGCCGTTATCCTCATAGAGTTGCCAAAAATCCATCCGTATCTAGAATGATAATGGTGTGTTACTGATGATGACAAGGATAATGATGAGGACAATTTTGGTAATGTTGGTTACGGGTAAACGTACATCAATTACTTTAATGTTTCCCTTCCTGATGCCTTACTTCAGCCATTAACGTCTGATAATCATCGCTATTCGAATATCTTTGACTTTTCTCGAAGTTATGAACAAACAAAACAACAAACAAGAACAAACAAAACCAAAAAATTGCATGCCGTAAAATTCTTCTTTTCAGTTTATTAAGAATATCATTGACATTGATAAATTATTAAATTTCTTACTATTTTTCGCTAAAACAAAATTTGATGCATTTTCTGAATATATGTAAAAAATTTGAAAAAATATAAAAGATATTTTATATATTTTAAATATTTTAAAATAATGCATTTCCATATTATTAATTGTTTTGTATACTGTTATTATTACGCCCCTATTTATTTCGTATTATTTATCAAAAAATTCTCGCACTGGATACTAAGACTCTTCCTAAAATTTAAAGAAGTTCCAGCTCCTAAAATTTAAAGAAGGCTTTATCTTTTAGTTTCTAATTTTAGTAAAATTTGCAGCCGCCTTACAAAATTTTTGAAAAAATTTAAAAACCAATAGATCTAAAAAAAATTGTGACACAAAGGACCGTAGCGCTATATCGCATATTTGGTGTTTCGTGTCTTTTCTATCTCGTTCATTCCTTGATGATTGATGTAATATAATCAATATTTTCATCCACTACATGACCTCTATGTATCTAGAGCCGCCGCTTCTTGAAGTGCGAGTATAAAAGAGATTCCTTTGCGATAAGAGTAAATAATTAATAAATTTTCATTTTTTCATTCTAAAAACTTTTCAGTCCATTCGACCTCAATTATTCTAAGATTTTTAGCTACAGAATTAATTGTCTTTCCACTTCTAATTTTTCATTATAATTAATTATAAACTATATCATTAATTTGGAAACAATTTCATTCTGAAGTTTGACAGGCTACAATTTACAGAGATGTATTTATGTTAACAACACTGACCGCACAATCATTTACACACAACTGCACCGTCACATACACACACGCATTTATCAAATTAAATAAACAATTAATATTGTCGTCAATACGATTTTATACGTTTCAATTAAACGATGTTCTAAAATAGAACATTCAAAAAAGGGTAGGAAGGGAGTGAGAATGGGTGATTAGGGTAGAAAGGTTTGGTGCTAGAATACCGACCACTCAAAAGTTATACGTCAATAAATCAGCAAGTGTTCAAGTGTGCAAAATTTATGAGGTATTTTGAGAAAACAATTTATTCAATTACTTTCAAACCAAACCACCAAGACCACAAAAACAATAACAATAATTATATTGATAACAACAATAACAATAATAATAATAATCATAACAACAACGAAACAATATCATCAACGAAACGATTAATATCAACTCTAATACATCACAACCATTCCCTTTCCATCCTATCCCTTTTTTTAAGTCAGCTCTCCTTTGCATCGTATAAACTCTAATGCTTGCGTGTGAATGTAACTAATTATTGCGGCGCGCCATTGTTATTATATATTTAATTATTTACTATAAAGCACGACAGGATTATCGGAAAATAAGCATTTATTTATCTAAGCTATATTTTCATGTCACTTAAAATCCATTCAAAAGCGCACGATGTTTTCAACAAAACCCGAATATTGTTTTGGCTCCACCCCTTTACTTTGTGTTACCCTGTCTGGCTTATCTACGCCATTTCCACAAAAATATAAACAAATATTTGGAATTAGCGAATTAAGAGAAGCCAACCGAAGAATTTCGCAAACATTGTTCCGCAATAAAAGGCTTTAACATAAATAAAATTTGGTTTTCCTTTTCTATTTATACCGTTTGCACTGTAAGAAATATCGCATAGTAGTTATAAAATTAATACATTTATTACACGGAAACAAAAATTATGGTTGATGGATGCCTTATAGTTCTCCAGAACCCTCTCCCCCTTTCCAGCTTTCTAATATTGCAAAATGTTATACGTGAAACAAAAGAATTTACCATTCCCAAACAACCGTACAATCCGATGTCGTGCGTGAATGTCAACTATATGAAGAAATAACAAAATGATATTTCGCTTATATTATGGGCGATTCTCATCGACTAAGAAACTGGCGGCCAGTCTGTGCTCAATCAGGACTTTTGCCAATCTGGGTTATTATTTTGCCGCAATGGCTTTCTGGCTTTTCATTGGCGCAATTGAGTTGCGCATGCCTCGTGTGTAACGTCTAGCTTCTTAGATAGCGTTCGCATAAAAATCACTCAATACATCGCATCTGTTTACAGTTGGTATAGTTTGCATGTACGAGCATACATTCTCTCTTTAGGGATCTGTCTGCATTTAAATTTTCAGAAATAAAAAGGAATAAATTTATATTTAATCATCAGATTTATCCTCGCATAATCATCGAGTTTATATTAAATGCAATGTAATATTTCAATAGCGTGATTTTTTCATAATTCCAGGTTTTTTAAATTTTTTCTATAATTCGTCCAAGCCACCTCCTAGCTAGAGCATGATAATAAGCCGTGTTCGTAATAGATTAATTAATAACGAATGAACTTATTATAAGTAATTAATAACACTCGTCAACGTGACAAATCACGCTAATTGTAATAAAGTCCCTCCCCAGATCAAGTTCCGACGCGAACGTATGGTAGAATAAAATCAGACACTTTATAAATGATATGGAACCTCATTATTGTCGTTTGGTTTTGTTGCTGCTGCTGTTAATGTTACTGTTGTTCATGTTGGTGACCGCATTCGTGCGAAATCGTATGAAATAAAGTGTTTGAGTTTTATAAATAAATCGATACTCAATTCAAAAATATTTCCAATTACATGGAATTATCCGAAATCACGTCAATCCACAATTTACAGAAACTCAGATTAAAACAAATTGTTCGATTTCAGCAATAGGCAGATTACAAGGACATAACAAATCCTTGTAGAAACTCCATGTCGATCGATCCTGTCAACCAATAAAATTAAAATCTCGATCAATCAATCAATCCAAATAAATTTCAAAGTAAAAGCCTCGTAAAAAACCGGAGAGAAAAAAACAAGAGAGAAATCAAGAATTTATCTCGAAATCTTAGAGATTGTTGTCGTTGTCAATTTTTAGAATCGCAAAATGTTTTTGATTTAAAGAAACAAATGAAAGAGGAAACGAATAAATAAAAAATTGTTTCGTCACCGGAAAAAATGTTATCGTTTTTCTGGATACAGTTCACAACACGACAAGACAATCTCTCAACCAAGTCCAGAGATATCATAAAAAACATTTCTAATAACACCGTGGATTTTAAAATATACCGTTTGGTGATTCTGTACGTGCTGGTGCATCCTAGGCCAGGATAATAATTACTTAGCCACTTTGATCGCATCTTGTCACAATCGCTGAAGGGCCAACATACACTCATTGTCAACATACAATATTATCCTCTTGCAAAAAGGGTACTTCTTTCTATATCTGAAGTAATTTGTCTTCCTCGTCTCCCACGCTTAACTGTTGCCATCACCGTGCCTTCTTTGTTATCATTGTTATTTTTGTTATTGCTTCTACTGCTGCTTCAGTTCTTTTAACCCTAGCCTGCAATTTTTGTTGTTCATTTTGGATACGAAACTGAAGGAGTTCACGGTCGAGAATATAATGACGTGAAGTGAAGATTGCCGAGGACTCGATCTTGAACACTCTTGGTGTTATTTTATGTATTATAAGAAACGATAACTGCAAACAGGGGTACTATGCCGTTATTACTACTGGTGATGGGCACAATACGATTCGCATACGATACGTAGTATCAATGCATTCTTTTATTTCTACATGCGTAGCCATTTAATCTAGACCGTTAAGGAAACCTCTGCCACGACTTCTAATTCATTGCGAAAGCATGCAATTTTGCTGCAGCGATTTGACACTCTTGGATCTACTTTACAGGGTGTCACTATCGGTCGGTGTTCTACATAATTATTTTTTCATTCAAGCAGATTTTGAAATAGAGAGGATTGACCTATTCTAGCACCAGCAGCAGCAGCAGCTTTAGAATGAGGTTGCATTCCGTAATTTTTCATTTCTATTGTATTCCATAATTATTCCAATAGCGATTGAAAGATCGTTGAAATATTTTAAAGAGAATATTTTATAAAATGCATACAAAGCCAGTCGATTTTCCCCTCAATATATTATTCTTATACTATTTTAAGATAAAAGTATTATTACCCAGTATTCTAAACTCCGTGAAAAACGGAGGAGAGCAATACCAAGTGTTTCAACAGATCCATTACAAATGGGGTCCTTCCCCTAGCAGGCGTACAATTAAGGAAGTTTGGAATTCACTATCAGAATTTCGTACATATCGTTACCTTAGCCATATCCACACATGTACAAACAAATGCACACATTCACAAAATTATTTTAATAAATATCCGTGATAATATCAGAAGCATGCCCAAATGTTTCCAAATAAGGCAGACTAACTTTGTATGCAATCCTACGGCATTTTGCTGCCCATGGCTTTTTACAACACAAAGTATCCCTGTATGTATGAGTATGTGTATAATTCAGAATACATTGAAAATGAGTGATGGCTCGTGGTGGTTTGTTGAAAACGTAAAAGAAGAGGAAACCTCTACAATGAAACACCATTAAAAAGGAATAATAAAACCCCGTAATAAAACCAAATTCTGCGAGCAAAAAAAAGTAATCCGCAATTTATACCGAGGAAATAGTTTTTAATTTTTTTACTTCGCCCTAGGAAGCGGAAATGAAACTTTTTCGAATTGGTTTTGTAACTCGAATTAGCAATTTTCTTATTTTGACGTCCTGGGAACTTTTCGTTGAATTGAATACCACCCCTCCGAAGACGCACTCTCTTAGTAGCCGATGCTGCCACCATTTCAAACCCGATCAATTAAGAGCATTCACTTTGTGCTTCTGTTTGCAGTAAAGACAATAATACGAAGAAGCGTACTCTACGCTTCTAAGAATCAACTTCTAAGAATCATGACTTGGATCGGTCCGATCTGTCTGTATGTCCACATAAATCACGTTTTTAGGTATAGTCATGAAATTATGCATGGGTGCACTTTATTTCTAATAGACTTTTTTAAGATTTAAAATAGAAAGAAATCTGATTAGTGCCGCGACTAGTTTTTAAGTAATTTTTAAGTAAGCTTATTTGTGCTCATGCTTTCAAATCCTCCGTTTTATTATTACGGTTCATACAAGCAAATTGAGTATATGGAATAATAATTGTAAAGGCGATTGAAGGAATTCTGAGTGAAAGAGCTTAAAATTTACAAAACCCACGCACCATGAAACATTGACACATCAGTTAAATGAGATTGACTAAATGACTAAATGATGAAATGTAGCTCGTACGTCTCGTAATTTCCAAAAAGTGCAAAGAGACGTTTTGAGTTCAAAGGTTGAAGGTATTAATGGAAAAATTGAACAATGTCTAACGCTCCAAGCTCTTGACGTAACTGTATATTTAACGTATTATATTTTGAAACTTGAAGTGAAATTTTAATTTGCACCATCACCCCCTCCTTGCTTTTGATTTCTAACAGCTTCATTTGTATGGAAAATGGAACAACTCCTCCACCCCTATAAATCTCGAACAGCTCTCCAGGCGTTACCAACGACGCATGACACAATCTTTTATTCAGAATCCATCCAACCACCCCCAACCCCACTCTCCTTTTGCTCTTTCTCGTTTGCCCACCGACCATCATATTATTTTGTGGTCCATTATTCTGCATATCCTTATATTCACCGTTATTGTTTCTCTCTTAATCTTCTTCGTTTTCCTCTATAGCGTCTTCTTAATTCTACGCGCCTCGTTGTAACTCCACTCCACCGATGTTGAAGGTCTTTCAAAGAAAAGATAATTTATACAAGATGGGTAGAAATAAACCCAATATAAGGGTAGAAGTTGGTGAAAGAAAAGACGACAGACAAAACACTGCGGCATAAAATGCTCAACGACGTAAAGTGAGTGAGCACGGATGCGGAAGTCATTGTTGAACACAATGGCGAATGCGCTGTAATTATAATAATTTTGATTACATCTTAGTTGAAGGACGAACGAATGAGCAAACGAGCGGATGAAGAAGTGCAATATTCTCTTATGCAACTGAAAATAAAAGATTCGGTCGTAACCGTGTTTAATACTGCAATCAACTAAGAGCCATTCTTTGCTCGATCGTTATATAGAAACACTTACAACCGGGCCATTAAACCATGCTATATTGTCAAACTCTACAGCGTTATTGCTTTCTTAAATAATTATTGTGTTCTTAGTAGGTGTCGCTCGCCGAGATTATCCCTTTGTGAATGTAGAATAAGTATGTGTGTTGAGGTTTTCAAACTCAAGTTGTACTTTCGAGCGCCTGAAATTATGCTTTTACTAATTATGCTCATTAAATATTGCACAATGTCATCGCTGAGAATTGCTGCACGAAGAAAAAGGGACAAAAAATGAGCCTTTTAGTATTGAAATCGAAAAACACTTCCACTTATGGATGGATTGGTAACTCCTATATCCCTAGAGAAGATTTAATATTATGCGTCTAATATTAAGTGTAGTGTCGCCTAGATACTTTTTACTATACCCAACGCACTTGCAGTTTACATAAAACGGGGCATCTCTCTGATTCTTGCAGAGACATTACACAATATATAAAATTTAAATTACTCCTTCCTTTTCAGTCTCCTCCCCCCACCCTACAGAGTAAAACCATGTACACAATTTCTCTCTCCTTTTCGTTTCTTTCTTCTCTTCACACCCTTGAACCCTACAGCTGTATATGGTAAGGGAAATGCTTGATTGGGGCATTAGTTCTCTGAAAAGTAGCGCTAATTTTCTACATGTAGCTCCTGCCAATTACGCGTATTACTTACTCTGTAATCCTCATTATCATTACTATAAGTATCGTCATCGCCACCATCGTAAAATGATAATATAATTACTTTATTTTGCTTTACCTTTTGGACGAGACGTGATAATGGAAGACAAATAATCAGGATTGAGAGAAGATAAATAAATATTCGCGTGGTTTCCGAACATACAAGGAAGCTCAATTCCTATGGCGTTCGTTCGTTTTATTTGACTGCATTCGCCACAGACAGGTTTTCAACAGTTAAATTAAAATATTTTCAAAGCAATTAGCGTGAAAACGATAAAGAGGAGGGAACCCTTAATAATAAGCTTCCATTAAACCTTATCATCTTCTTAATTTGAGATTGTTTTTCTGTTACTGCATTACATCATTATTTTCAGGTATTTCATCTTAGTGTCCTTAAAGACTTCTTACAAGCTTAATCTGACCATAAATTTTATAGTTTGGGTATGGGATGGGTATTTCTAGTTAAAGAAAATGAAGAAGAACGGGTAAAATCGCTTACATCGGCCTGGTTGAAGCCTACTTACCCCACACCCGTAATATAATTTAATATTGGGGTCATACGCTGGGTAGTGCACGCACCCCTTTTGATATTACATATCCCATATCTTGATAGACCTTCTATTACATTTTCAACACAATTTTCCAGCAGGCAGTCATAGCTCTTTTTCAAATTATTTAGCGTTCATGGGTATGTTCGAAGAAATAATTTTGTTATCCAATTCCGTCTGCAAATATTAAAAACTGACCACATATGTATTTCATTTCAATACCATTTTCCATACCGAACATCATACAGTAATAGAGAATATTTTGCCAAATTTCATTAGAATGTCCCTTTTATTTCTCCTGAAATTTTGATTATTCCAAACAGACAGAGGATAGTCAGACCGACGTACAGACAGACAGACAGGAGATTATTTTGAGGCAGAATATATCACGCCTCCTTTAATGCGTTACAGGCGGAGGCTTAAACATATACATTAATCTTTAGGATCCAAGGCATAAAAAGGGGAAATGAAGAAAGAGAAGTAGCATAAAGAAGAGAACTTTCACGTTAAAATTAGTGCGTGTCCTCAATTGATGAACTTTTACTACTAATACGAAAACCACTCAACTGAAAATATTACGCCTTACATCAACGACATCTGTACAGGTTTCAACTGTAGGCGTCTATCCACTGCAGCATTCTGATTTTATCGTCCTCATTTTTGTCCGCTATCTTCGACTTTCTCTTCTTGTAATATATTCCTCCCTTCCTTACTTTACTTTTCCTTTACTCGTCCTTTACGACTTCTATTTCTTTATCTCTCGTCGAAACCTGCCAATTTCGTTATCGTGTACAAAATAAAGTATAGAATAATTTGCTGCCTCAGCTCCTTGACGGATTGATGCAGCTGACGGCGACGGCGAAAACATTTCACTACGAGTGACATGAAGGAAGCCGCTATTAAGCACTTGACATATTTTCGCATAACGTGCCGCCCATCATTCACATCCGGTTCTTCACGAGCCAGCGAAGACATCGAAGCCGAAGTTGAAGTTGAAGTGATAACGGTATGTGAATACGAGTACAATGTCTTTCCTTATGATAATGATAAAAATGGGGCTGGTAATGATTATGGTGATGATGAAGATAGGAGCTATTGTTGATGGTTGTTATGTCAATGGAAGCCTTACTCGCAGAGAAACTCTGTTGGAAATTCTTCTCACGATTGTGACTGCATGAGCTGCAATTTGACGCCCGTCATTCTTTGAAGCAGAACAAGTACGAACACATTCTAAACACATAATAATATCCACACGCTTTCACCCACATCTTATTGTACTCAGCCACAGACACTCAATTGTCTTTGAGTGAATTTAATTTTCATGGATAAAATTCAACACATTGTAATGAATACTCGATGAGCGGCGATGAGTAAGCAATCCTTGCAAGTAATTCAAGTTTTTTTTTGCTGCTGTTGATTAATTTTTAGCGGGATTTAACGACATTTGAACAATATGTGACACTCAAGCCTCTCGTAGTTCGTGTATACCTATGCCTCGGTTTGGAATCATATCTTATTAAAAAGTTCTGTAAGATCTAGGAAACTCTGTGTGCATTTTCATTCATGGGGACTCTACAATATTCTTATAATTTCAAAATTTTGTCGCATCAGACGATTTAATTTCAGCTAAAATCTTACGAAATAATCGTTCAGAGGATCGTAATCTTACATTCGCCGGTTTCCCTCCTTTCTTTGTCGAATTCCTCATTTTTGCTTTCTAGTTTTTTCACAAATCCAAATAAAGCGAATTATTTAATATTTCGGAATATAATTAAGCGATTACTTCTAATCATGATTATGCGACGTCTCACGGATTTTGGCAATATGCGAATCCTCAGATAAAAATAGCTTTCAACTGAAGAAATTTGAAAAATTTAAAGAAAAATCGCAACCAAATACCACAATGACGCAACTAAATATATAAAAGTATTATGAAATACAACACTAGATGATTATAAATAGAATTTAGACATTAAGGGATATTAGGTAAAATATTTTGAAATTAATCAAGTCTCAATAGCATTTGATATTAGCCCTTAGGTTTTTGCAACTGCGCTATCTTTTACCATATGTAATAAAATTTCAAATTTATAAATAGAAACTCAATTTGTAATTTCGTAATATTTGTTAACCTTAAACATTCCCAGAGCGAAATAACGATCATATAGTTTCATTAGGTTTTCAATGAAAATGTATTCGTTTCATTGAATTGAATTTAATTGATTAAAGGTGGCCAAATTTTTAATCAGACATCCGTGCCTTCTTCATACTCACAGCAATTAGCTCGTCGTTACAACACAACACACGTTTCACGAGCATCGTTATCGCGCAACAATAAATGTCGTAAAACATTAAATAAATTCACATATTCGTCCTCGATAATAAACATTTTTTTATTCTCTTACATTTCAATGGATTCTGTTTGTGCTTTTGTTTAGGTTTGTATTTTTGTGCTTTGCGAATCTAAACAAGTTTTTACGAACAATTTTCGTTTCTGTTAGAAATGTGTGCACTTATGAAATGCACGTACGAAATTTATAGTATTTGATAACAGAAATTCATATAAGAGAAGCAAAAGCAACAACAACAACAACAAAAACAACAACATCAATTTAATAACACTAATCAAAAATAAGAATAGTAGTAAACGACAGAAACTACAAATAACTGTGAAATCCAAAGTGATTGATTAAATTGAGAAAAAAAGGCGGACAGAGAGTGAGATTGAGAGTTGTGGGGAGGAAAAAAAATGAGTTTTTCACGTCACGAACGAATAGAATGATATCAGTAAAATAAATGTTTGAAATGAACCGAACGAACGGAAATAAACGACTGAATAACAGAACCAATTACTGTTATCTACATTTATTTTAGCGAATTCTACACCATTTAGATATAAATAAGCGATTGTAAATATACATGTATTCAATTGCATGATTAAATACTATCGAAATTTCGTGTATCTGTCTATTACTGTTGGCGAATGATGATGATAATGACGTTACGCATGTTCGCTTTAAACGTCGTAAACGGTTTTTTAGACCCACTTTTGAATACAATCTATGAATAGTAATCATTTTGCAACTCAATGATCTGTAGAATGATGAATTTATTTTTCTATTTAAGTATTAAAAAGATAATCGCTATTTTATTGCTATTTTATTGCTATAATATCGCACTTTTTAAAAAAATAAAGAACCGAAAGTGTAAAGGACACATTAATAACAAAAAAAGCAATGCTCCGACTTCGATAGCATTTGAATCATAAAAAAGTGACTACACAAAACAATATTTAAATTAAAAAGCTTAAATATCAAACTAACAAAAAATTAGCTTGAAAAACAAGGTGTTGGCAATGGTCCAACACAGACCACTTTAAACTAAATTAGCTAGATAGGGAGAGGCCAAAATGGCACGACCTTGGTATGGTATGGTATGGTATGGAATGAGAAACAAATTTTCCAAAAACAATTTAGGGCTTTAGCTTCCGCAGCCTATTTAGGGTAAGTGTTAAGTCAGAATTCCTTTACAGCTGTTACGTAGCTTTTAATTATTTTTTAAACTCTTTAAACTGAAAATTCATTTCCTAAAGCACATGCTGAAAATCTGATACAAATATCTTCGATTATAAAGAAGTAATATAAATTATTGTTGAGAGAAAAACAATATTCGAGAGATATTGTTGCACGATATCTCTCGAAAGTCATAAATACTGAACCGTCATACCGCCATAACCGAAAGTCATAAATAGCGAACATGTAATGGACAACAAAAACAAAGGAAGCAAGGCAAGTCTTAAATATATTGTCAATTTTAATGAATGTGATACAATTTTACACGTTTTTAATCGGGTTGGGTCTGAATGTCATTGTTTTGATGTTATTAAAACTACATTAAAAATATTCAGGGAATGTAACCCATGCCGCGGGGCACGGGCAGACCGTAAGTTAAAGCACTTCCGCTTGGGAGCTCATAAATAATAAAGAACAAAACGACACATAAAGCGAACGAGGGAAGTATCTCCGACAAATAAAGCCAAGTATATATAATTGTACGAGTGTGTGTGGACTTGATTCAATTTTTAATGGTCTCACAAAAGAAAGCGTGCCGTTTTGTTCGTCGTTAAGGCCTTTTAATGTGTATCAACTCCTTCTCCCTTTTATCCAAAAATAATAAACAATAACTCAAGAATATGATTTACTGACGTGATCTTTTATTCAATTTTTTATAGTTATTCCTTTGTCTTGCCCTATAAAACATTAAGTTTCCTATGGGTCTCTCTCCCTCTTCCTTTTCTTTGTTCACCTCCTTCAGTGAACTTTCGCATTTAAGAATAATTTTCAAATAAATCAGTGCCATTTTTACCTATAATTCATTATTTGTATTCTCTTTCTTTTCACTTTCTCTTTACTTTTCTTCCAGAAACCAATTGCTTTCAAAGATTCTCTGAACAACCGACGTACACTGAGGTGAATCCGGGTCAGGACGCTCTACTGACGTGTAAAGTAATTGACAAACGTGGGACGTGTTCCTGGCAAAAGGATAATAAGGTAACTATTTATACTTGGTATTTATTAAAAAGTAAAATTAAGAATGCTGTCATGTATTTTTCACACCTCTTAAGCATCGTATACTTTCTTGCCGAATTTCTTTTTAATTTTTTTCTGAAAGGTACGAAACACTACAAAAAAAAACAAAATAAATTCTATATTAACTTTTCGTTTAATACATAAATAAATGAAACACAATAGCAAATATTTCATTAAATTTAAATGGAAATGAAACGCAGTAAAATACAAAAAAAAACTATCGAAAGCGGAAATAATCTCCTTCTGTTCTTATATTTTTTTGTTTTCATTTCCACTTTGATATTTAAAATCTTACTAAAGAAACTGTTAAACAACTTCTGAAAAACAGATATTTTGATTTATGCCAGTCGTTGAATTATTTTTTCGAACTATCATATGAAAAAAAATGATTGGCTTGTTTGGGAATGACATGGATGGAAACAAGTGGTAATCAAAAGCAGAAATATCCGATATATATTCATATAAAAAGCGTTTCAAAATATTTTCGGCAATTCTTGCAACACGACATTGGGCGTCAACACACACGCGATTGGCACTCTACAAAAAACTGTCGTATCTGTTGCCATTTCGCGGTCCTTTGGCTTTCGCTGCTCGCATCAGTTGCAGCCTGCAGCTATCTCATGAAATTCGTAGTGCTCATAGTTCATGTTGAGCCTTAACAAGACTTTTCATTCGTCTTTCCACATTGTGAGACCGTAGCGCATGCAATTTTCATCAATGGTATGGATATAATGCAACGGGACATTTCTATATTTCGTCATTAAAGCAATGCATAATTAAAGCAAGGCGTATGTGAAAAAGTGCCCCTCAATATTTCCCGGCATCAATACATACGAAATTGATTTTTCCTTTTCCTTCTCAAAGAATTCTTCCTAAGACTTTTAAATGTTTTGGAATTATGTGTTGTTTTATTTGTAATTATTTCGTAAATGTTGATTTTTCAAAGAATTTCTAATGATTTTTCAATTCTTGTTTTTTTAATTTTTCGGAGCGCCGATGAGTTTCCCGTCTCCGAGTATTTCATTTTTTCTTCAACTGAAGATTTCGCATGGAATAAAATTTAACAAAATTCTTCCCCGAATAAATGTTCTCACTTTTCTCCCGTATGTTTTATCCTGTAAGGTGACACAAATTTTTAGCTGCGATTGAAGTTTAAGATTAAACGTAATTTTTGATAAAGCTAAAAATTTTGCTTTAAAATCAAATTGCTTTTATTAATACGAGATCATAGATAAAGGAATGCATTTTCAATAATAAAAACAGCGAGAACTGATTGTTCCTCCCAATAAATAAAATACCTGATTTTACAAAATTACTTTCTGCTAATTTTGAAATCAGCCTAGCGAAAGATTCTTTGGAGGTTTTTTGAGACAAGGCACTGCCGTATTATTTTCATATTCGTATAAATTATTCTGATCAATAAGTGCAAAGAATTTTTTTCTTATCAACAAAACCATCGGGTACACAAATATAACAAACTAGGTTTCACACAAAATAATGAAATCGTACACAGACCCAAACAAATACACAAACACACACGCATACACACAAATTGCTTCAGATGTTCACACACGTTCAGCAACGTTGTTGATAACGCTGATACGACGAAGATACTTAAGCGTGCTTATACACTCACGTATAATCATAATTAAACAAACACACGCGCGTCTACACATACATAAATAAATGTCATGTTGGCCAAATGCACAATTTTCATTCGATTTGCTTTTAATTTATCTTCCAGAAAACAAAGAAGAACAAGAAAATAGAGAGAAATATACTGATTATCTCCGTTGGGTTTATTTTGTTTGGCAATCATTTAAATTTGCATACTCATGGCTTTATTAGATTTGTTGTTATGGTTCTTATTGTTCGTGTTGTTGTGAATGTTGTTTTTGTTGTTATTATTCGGGTAAAATGATGCTGAGAATGGATCAATGTAATTTTGTGCATCCTGCATTGTGCAATTTTCCACATTTTCTTGATGCACGCACGCAAAGTTAGAAACTCAGAGCGAAATAGGAAGTGAGAGACAGACGAGAGGAATGAGTGGGACAAATTATGCTCCTTGTCAAATACTGTGTCTCATACAATGTTGATGATGATAGGTTTTCATTTCTTTGATTTCATGTTTTCCTAATTTGGTTTCTTGTTATTTAGTGGCAGCAGTAGTAGTAGTTGTCGTTATTGTTGTTATATACCTTTTAGTCTTCCTATGGACTCTTCTTTGCCTCCACCCTTTGCAATTCTATTGCGGTTTTTGATAAGGTTTTTGGCAACGACTCATTTCGGTCCAAATTCATTTAACACCAACAGATGAAATAGATTACAAACACAAGAACACACGCAAACACACACGCACACATACATACGCACGAGGACACAAGTACACACAAAACATGCAAATAATAAAAGCAGTAAGAACTTTAATGTCATCACATACGATATAATAGCATAAATTACTATAAAAAAACAATAACAATATAGTCGAAAGCAAGTGTCTGCTTCTGGGGTTTTCGGTAGGTGGTTTCGTTAGTTAGTTGGCTGATCGACAGGATGGGTTGTCTCTAGTGTACCATCGAACAACCAAACTAGTCTGGTTGATGGGAAGAGAATGGTATTCACAATCGTCCAAGAATATTTGCAATTCAAATTGTCAGACTAGTCAGACAAACAAACATACAAATAAACACTAAACCAGAAACCAATGAAGAAAGAGAAAATGAAAACCATCTTGTAAATCACTGCAACCCCGTTACTTTTTTCAGTCGTTGTCGTTTCATTTTCCTGCCCTCATTCCATACATTTTCTGCAGTTTCAAATTGCATACGGGGCACATTCTGCCCAAAAGAGTGTTACCGGAATTCCTTGAGCTTAGAATTCATTTGAAAACCTTTTGTGTTTTTGTCAAGATACTCGAAAGTCTTCAAAGTAAGATGCGAACAGCTTAGAGTATCATAAAAATGCACAAATTGTGGTACACAATTGAATCTTATAATAAAGCAATTAAAATATATTATTTCACAACTTTCTGTGTAAAGAAAACACGTTTCAAAACACGGGCAATATTTTGCAAACAATAATTTCTGTTAAAAATGAATGGAGGCAATGGTATTGGCCATACGACGATGCGATTTCAGGAAATAATGCAGCTTATATAAAGAAGAACGCCACAGTCAAAAGTTGGCCTGATTATAGACGTTAACAATAATACTCTAAGCCTTGCAACCAACTAAACAATTAACATCAGCAGTAATCACAACAATGACAATGGCAATTATGTAAGCAATTACATTTCATTTAAGAAACGTTTAAAATAACCGTTCCTCCTTTAGAAGGTGAAATGCTCTTGAAAGAATAAAATTTGATAATGAATCGTCCCTAAGAAAGAAATAAAAATAACGTAGAAATTAGAAAAGTTAAAAAAAGACTTCGACATAGACTTCATGTGAACATTTTAAAAGACAGAAAAATGTTAAGAAAACAAAACTGATTATAATCCGTTTGCTATATAAGCACTATCAATAGTGTCATAAGGCACTATTCCCGATACTACTTAGGTATTCCGATAGGGCGGACACCGAAATTAATTGAGTCTCCAAATCGAACTTGATAATGGTGACGCAAAACCGTACCAAATTTCTTCGTAATGAGGAGCTCTTATAAAAAAATATATCATATTAAGCGTATAAATTCTGGTGGTATTTGAGAAATTATCAAATAAAGGCAAAATTCAATAGAGGAATATATTATTACTGATGATGAATATATGTATATTCTTACTATATATAGAAAAGAGAAATTATTACATATAGAATATGATATATAGAATACATAAAAATTATTAAGGAGTTATTAGTTCGTAATAAAGATTAATATATTGAGCCAGTTTCGAAATGTCGTGCAGCAAATAAATTTATTGTATCGTAGATAAAAAATGCGACACATATACCTAATGTTTACATATTGTACATATAATTCAGTACATACTGCATATTATATTGCTAGATTTCAAACACTATCCCATACACACACATACAGTTAAAGTCGGCAAGAATGTGGCGAGACAGGTGTGTCGCATGCTTTCTGGCTACTGACACTTAAATGACAGAATATATTATGGCTAACATTTATTTTGTGAAAATTTATTAAAATGTCATGTTGCGGTCACTCGATGATGACTGTCTGCCTCTTTGTTTCATTATTTGTCAAAAATGTCGAGAATAGAAGCAAAATGCAAAAATTTCTAAAATTCTGATTAAATTATTTTAAATATTCACCGATTACAACTATCGTTGTATCGTTGAAATACAACTACATTGGTCTCAGGCTGTTCCTCCACCATCACTTTTCATCTGTACTTATTGTTATCATCATCCTAAAAATACATAAAGAGCTCACAAACTAGAAACCCGAAAACTAATTCCAAAATTGAAGAATTTCAATTATTTATAAACGTGATTGACAATAATTTTTACCTCATAAAGAAGAATACTCTACACGACAAACACGACAGCTTCCTTTCCTAATTTTAGATCTGGTTTCAACCGATATGACTTTTGGTATTTGAATAATTTTGCTTATTTACGAAATTTAATATTAGACATAACTTTTATTATTATAGCCTTTATGTTCGTTAGGCTCATGCAATAACCCCTACCGAATTTAAGGATCAGACAGTGTTTAATTGAAGTAAGGCGCATTATTATTTGGTCTGATGTCATATGATAAAATTCTCTAGGATCCCACAGCTCATAAATAATTCTTAGTCCATTAGTCTCGAAATGAAACATCGAAAGTACGAGGCTTTTGATGCATTAGTTTGTTTAGATACTTTATCAAAAAACTCCAATAATTCAGCGGTTTTATTTGCTGCCTTAGATCTATAAAATTCCAAAGAGTTAATTAAAAAAATGTGAAAAAATAAAGCAGTCTGTACTATACTAATAATGAAAAGTAAATAGCTTTTCAAATTATTTGAGGAAGAGTTATCCTCATGCCATCGGCATGAGTCGTGCCATCGGCACGACTGCAAAATTGTAATTAACTCACTGACGACCTTTTTTACAAAAAAACTATTTCATTTTTTGGTGAATTTCACTTTCAGCGCTAACTTTAATTTAATTTTTTAATTAGCAAACAAAACACAAAGAGATGACTAAATCACATCCCTCTCTATACACAAACACATACGTGCTCTCAGTCATACACATATCCACACCCACACAGGCAGAGTCTGCATGTACTTAGCAAGAAACACACACAAACACATTCACATACACACATTCACCTACACTCCCATACACTAACTTTATATCCAAACTCAAATATTGAGAAGAAGCTTTGAGATACAACGTAAGATTTAACGCCAAATACAATCATCAATGCGCATCATCAGTCCTCATCATCTATCAGCATTATTAAAACCAAGCCTCACCTTCATCGTCAACATTATCGTCGTCTGATCTTATCAGGCAACACATAGTTGAACCATTAAATCTTAATATACGATTATCATAGATGTCATGAACTTCGAATGATTTTCGGCATATGTTTGTTTTCTCCCTCTTTTAATTCTACGGTTCTCTCCTTTCATGATCTTAGCATTTATCTTTAATCACACACTCTATGTTCTCTCTCCCCCTCTCTCTCTCTCTCTCGCTTTTCTAATTACAGCCTGTCGGAATCTATGCCAAAAAGTACGAATGGGCGGCACGTCCTTCGAGTGGTAGTGTCAGCAGCTTACACCTGGATCTCCATCCGCCTCCGTTGCAGATCGGTGGCGACTGTTCATTGTGGATTCGTTCGGCCACATTAGACTTCGATGATGGTCTCTGGGAGTGTCAGGTCACTGCAAGTGATTTTACTACACAGGATGCATTAACCAGTCAGCCGGTACGTCTGGTTGTACGAGGTAAGTGTCAATACTTAAAGTCTTAGCTAGTTTACGCAAGAAAATATCAATATAATCGCTTTATATCGTTGAACCAACGACCAAACGAAGGTAAATATCCTTTACATTAAAAAGGATAGAACCCAATTCTTTGGAGAGAGAAGTGGTAGGGGTTATTGCATGAAACATTAAAAGAAAGCCATAAAATATTAAAAGATGTAATCATCCAATAACTCTCCCGTCTCCCCATTCATTTCTGCATTCAGTATATTATTTTTTCTTGATTTTTCAGTCGCACCGCAACGACCACGACTTGAGTTCGAAGGAGCCCATGTACCCCCAGGACATAATATCACTGTCGATTCGGGTTCTGTGGCGACAGTAAAATGCGTGTCTCACTATGGCAATCCACCGGCAACTCTCAAATGGTATTTGGGTAAGTTATACAAAACAAACAAACCCACACACGCACATACACACACGCATAAGAAGACCTCACTTCAATACAACATCGTTTATTCACCCCTTCTTTTTTACTTCACCCCTTACTTTTCCTACTTCAGGCGATCAAGAGGTTCCTGCACTTCACCCACAAGTCAATGCAACCGAACCAGATAACTCGCGGACATGGTCTGCCACTTCTGTGGTACAGGTGCCAGCTATAAGGGAACGACATGGTGATATGCTAAGATGTTTGGCTTTCCATGAATCCTATTCGGCGAAATCGGTACCGGTAGAGGCACGCCTTGATATAAAATGTAAGCAATTTAATAACTAGAAAGGAACGTCAAAGCATACCGAGACTTTTCAAAGCAACAGAGATAGAAACCGATAGACCGAGCTACCGAGATAGAAACAAATCACTAAATGATGCACCGTCTTATTGTAATAAATAGCTCGTCACCCCATTCAATGTTGTTTCCTATTGCAAATTACATTGTAGATTCATTTTCCATTTACCAAACAAATTTCTCCACGATTCAATTAAATAAATTGTTAGTCGACCCAGCTAAGCCGAAGCCAGACTTTCAATATCTTGTCGGCCTTCTTTCAATGGAGTTGGTTAACGTCAAGTCGATTGCCATTTTTCCATCTGGCCATCGTTCACTCCAGCTTTAAGTCGAAAGCATTATTGCTTGTAAATCAATTAAATTAACTGCAATTTTCTTTACTTCCTTCTCACAATTTTATTGCGTTTCCAACTGATGCAATTCACTGTAAATTCTTCTTCGTTCTTTTCTTCGCCAGATGCTCCCACCATCCGTCTAATTGGGTCACCGGAAATCGACTTGGAAGAGGATAAAGATGCACTGATTTTGCGCTGTGTTGCAGACGCCAATCCACCGGCAAGCATCGTGTGGCGGCGTGCCGGACGCTCTGAAATTTCCAGTCTGCAGGTAAATGCTCGTCTGTTTGTGAATGTGCTTGAGTTTGTTATCAAACGAATAGACAAAACTGTTGGACGGTGAGATAAAGGCAGCGAAGCGTGGTGTAAGGTGAAAATGCAACTATTGCCCAAAATGCCGAAATGGGCCCAAAATAAATGCATTTTTGTTATTGTATTATCCTGAGCTTCCTCGCATAGTATCCTTTACTTCTATTTATCCATTTTTTTCGCAATTCATCCATCTTTTGCTTCCGCAGGAAACATTGCAACTTCGTCCAGTCGGTCGACGTGATGCCGGCTTATACACCTGCCAAGCGCAAAACTCGGTTGGCACCTCGGAGCAGCTTTCGGTGCAGCTGGATGTGAAATGTGAGTAACTCTGTTATGAATGAATATCCCTGGGTCTATGTGTGTGTATGTGTATATGTGTGTCTGTATATATGCGTGTGTACGTTTGTATGTGTATGCTGCGTTTACGTTTGCGCCTCCGGTGCATTTACTAAAAGCCCGGATCGGATACATTTTACCATTTACCATTTTTTACTTTTGCTTTTTCTTCATCATCGTCTTTGCTTTTTTGTTTTTGTTTTCAGATCCACCAAAAATCCTTTCTGCCGGACCGGATCGTCTCACGACGGCACCACTTTTCAGTCCGGCCGCATTCGAATGCGTCGCTGAAGGCAATCCTATGCCGAACTACAAATGGGTTCAAAGGTAAACGAATTATGGCTATTTTTTCATTTTTCGTAAGCAACCAACAAAGAAAAAATACTAAAATGGAAAAAGCAAAACCAACAAATCCCTTTAAATGCATAAAGAATTTGTCTCTGTATAATTTTTAATTCAAACACTTTCCAGGCCAACCGACCTGCCGACCAATCCCCTTGCTGCACGATGGCCTCTAGCGCGAACATAAAAACTTTTTCTACTTCATCTGTGCCATTCATTCTATAATCTGTCCAACCAACTAACCGACCATCCATCTATTCATCCATATTTTCCTTCCATCTATTCAGCTGGCGCATTTTACGTTAAAACAAATTGCACTATACTTTATTATTATTATTTTGTTTTACTTTTTTAATTTCTTTTTAACTAATTCCGTTATTTCTAAATTTCTATTTGAAATTATTTTAATAAAACATTTTCATGAAAAGTTAGCTCGAATTCAAGCACCTGAGAGTTCTCTCTAAACGATACATATCCTTTAAGCTACGGTTTTAAACTATATAGTGCGCTGTTTTGAAAAATTAAAAAAAAAATACCTTGCGCAGGTTTTTATAAAAACCATGCAAGCTCTTTGCAAAAGGAAAATGATGCAATGTACTCTATTTTGTAACTTTGTATTTCAAACACAATTTCATTTGCCGTCTCTTCTAACTCTGAGTTTTAATCCTCTTTGATGATTTAATGCTAGATTATCATTATCATCATCATCATCATCATTGTTTTCAGACTATCACGCGTAGTATACTTGTCAACCGGAAGGCAAGCCAATTATATTAGGTAAACTTTAAAGCAAAATATTTCATATAAAACCTTTAATAAAAAATATCTCCAATACAATTTATTATAAAAACTTTATTATAATCCTTTTATACTTGAGAATAATTTTTCGAAAGAGTACAAAAAATAGAAAGAAATAGTGGAAGAGATATCCGTTTGTAGACTAGAGGGTCTTACATAAAAATACATAAACTCATGAAAATTGCGTTAAACTTGCAACTTTCACTTAATTTCAGAGCTCCGAAGCGAAAAGTCTTCTAAAACTTTCAACAGTTTCTATTGCTTTGGTCGGTGTTTAAAACACGCTTAACAACTTATAAAAGCTTTCAAGTTTATAAAACCAAAAATACGAAAACCACGCTAAACCATCTGCGCTGCGTAGAGTGTCTTTACTGTCAATGATGTCTATGGTATCGTTAATTTTATTCTCTGTCGTTCCATATCGTTGTTGTTGTTGTACCTTAGCTATCCCGCAATCTTCAACCGTGAAGAAAAGAACCATCTCTTTGTATCGTATTTTAGCGTTCGAAAGGATGCTCGACCAGCACTAAAGTGAAAGAGTACAAAATATCCTTAGAAAACTACAATTCGTTCAAATTTCGACTTACGTTGGTTTCTACTTCCTCCTGCCCAACATTATAACGGGTTGTGGTTGTTCTCAGTTCTACTGACGTGAAAATTTGCTGTTCCAAAGAACACCAACAACAAAACAAACAAGGCAAAGTGCCTCGATTTCACTCCTTCTTTCCTTCTCCACTCCTTTCTTTTGTGTGATATCATCACAATAATAAAATCACTTGAAAAAGGACACGAAAGAGACAATAACAATGAAAAGCAACAGCTCGATAAAAAAGGGCGTGAGCATTTTTTGTCAAAAAGAAGCCACAAAAGAGAAACTAAAAGAAAAAGTAAGAAGAAAAAATCATTTCGCGCTTTTTGTCTTCAGCAAATGATCGCGAGAACGGAAAAACGAGAATTTTCGTGCGCCCGCTAAAATATTTTTTAAAACTTTCCGAAGGAAATGAAAGAAACAATAAGGACGAAATAGAACTCCCATAGTCCTTAATGCTTCAGGCAATACCATAAATTTTATGAGGTGTTTTTGATAAAGTTATGAAAAAGGAAATGGGTGTAAATAGCGCAGTTTCTTCGAACACAGAGGTATCTTACGAAAAAATATTTCAAAAAATAATTCGTAACTTTTCGACAAATTAACATTTGATTGGAAAAAAATTGTCTGGCTTTTTAAATTGTAAAACCGTTTCTAACTGTTTTGGTCGATTTCGTTTCGCTCTCTGTAACCGAATATTAATGCATTCTAAAATTTGAACAGATTTCGATTTTCTGTGTCAACGATAAACTCTTTTCAGTTTTACGGTGTGAAAGAAGCAATTTGATATGGACGTCATCGTATATAATTTAGCTGATAACTGATGGAAGCGTATTTGAATAAAAAGAAAATTTAAAGACCAAAGACTACAAAGATCAAATTCAAAGTGAAACCGCTCGAATTTAATTGGAAATCCAAAAATCGCGTAAATTCGTTCCAGCCTCTTTTAAGACCTCGAAAAATACTGCACAATTTCATAATTGCCTTTCCTTTAGGATATGACACCAAAACCGTACACACACACACACATTTAGAACAGAAATGGCTGCCTGGAAATTTGAGACGATAAAAATAATTTTGAGTTTATTTGTCCTAGTCGTGACTTCTAAGGAAAAATAGCATAATCTTATCATTATTCGCGCGTGTTTTTGTAAAAATAATGTTGCGAATTCCTTTGCTCGAACTAAATTGCTCGAGAAGGGCACCATCTCGTTATCCTTGTATATCGAGAGATAGGCCCTCCCCACACACACACGCACACACACGAGCAGGCACGTGCTCTTCCGAAGAAGAATTTCTTAATTTCAACACTTGTTTCTATGAATGTTAAACCTGATACGTCGATTTGCCAATAACTGAGAGCAGATGGAGATCAAATTGTGAGAATTTGAGAAATTGTTTAAGGTTTTATGTGTGGAAATTAAATAGCACTTCAACGTCATCGTTACCGCCTGCTCAGGGCACTACACTGCACGAAAATCATTCACGAAAGTGTATAGTTGGGGTGTAAAGACAATATTGAGGATATTGTTAGAACGAATACGGAAGAGAGACATAAATAAAGGACAGCAAGTAACGAAAACAAAATAGTAAGAGAAGCGGGGAGGGAAAAAGAAATAGAAATAGAGTGATAGAGAGGAAAATAAAGCGAAGTGTAGAAGATTTCAACATAGATTCAACATAGATTCCTATCGAAAGGATGCGAAAGACAGAACAACAGAATTGAGGGGCTTTAAAGGGAGCCATTTAAACAAAATTGTGGGTATCATTAATTTTTTCCTTTAAATCGATTTTTAACCAGATCGGAAATAACAAGATAAGAAATATTTTTCTTACATTACAATTGCAAGCAGGTAACATACGGGGAGGTAAGAGCGTAAACTATAAAATTAGGAAGCAGAAAAGTTTTTAGCTTTGTAATAACTTCGTAAAATGCGTAAAAAATGTAATAATCTCTAAACTAGCCAACCTGACGAGAAATCATTCTAAATCTTAAATGATGCCTTAACGTAATCTAGATAATAATGTCTCTGACTGACAAATTCGACTTTTATTCGACGCCCTAATTTACTGAGATCTTTTCGGTATTTACTTAATTATAAAAAAACATTTGAAAAATCCACGAAATTATTGGGTCTGATGTTTTGTTCTTTGTTTATTAGGTTTGTGAATCTTTGTTCTTTGTTATAAATTATAAAATTTAATTTCCTGTAAATAAAAAACCTATGTACATATACATGTATTCTATAATGTATTATTTTATAATGTATGTATAAAATTCGAACTTGCTTTTCCATTTAAACCGGAAAAGTAACAGAATCCAGCACAAAATATATAAAATTTTCCGACAGAGGGATAGAGAGAGATGTTTCTCTAGGGCACGACATTCCTTTTGCTTCATCACTTCCGTTATTGTTCGTGTGGCCATATATTTTTCCTTCTCTTCTTTAGTACTTTCCTATGATTCCTTGCCGTAATTATTTATTTTCTTCTGCTGACTACTTTGCTGCTTCTACTGCTGCTGTTTTTGTTATTGCTTTTGTTGTTGCCAATTCTCGGGCTAATTAAAAGCTATTGCAAACATTTTTACATGTGTTTCTATGCGGTAACAATAACAGCAAGGGGGTGTGAGCGGGTTCGGTAACAACAACGGCAATAACATCAACGTCAGCAACAGGAGAAAAACTGCATGTTTCCTTTCACAACGAGCAAAAGAAATTCATTCGAGCCATTTTTCATCCGTATGTTTAAGTTTTCGTAGCCAAGAGTTACCAGCTTGCCTCACATAAACCCTAAACAAAATAAATCATTGCATTAAATTTTTTTTTAAAAAAAATTGCTTTACAAATAAAACGATTTTGTGCTCATTAGCAGCATTTCATGCGAGGTCAAGCGCATGTTATGATACTTTAATTTATATATTTTTTTTAATGAAATATGACAACATTTTTCGTTTAGCTTAGCATTTATAGCAGTATTCATTGTATAATATATTTTTAAGATTAAACATGACATAATTATATCCTTTTCATAAGTCCCTCCGGCATCATTGATGTTAATCCCGTTTTTTATAAAATTAATAACGTTATGCGAACGAGAGGTAACCGTTTCTAAGCTTACGATGTTCATCAACTTACACCCATTTAGGTAAACAACTGTGACATAAGCAAAAATTGAGATTCGAAGCAATAATTAAGGTCTTTACAAATATTTTTCAATCAAATACATTATTATTTTGATTACATTAAGAGAGCATATAGAGTGGTTTTTAATTAGGTTGGCTTAGTATTATTATCTTTTTACGCATTTTATAAAATTAATAACATAGTCTATAAAAGTAATATAATAATAAATATCTAATGATTGATAATAAATAATTAAGTATATAAAATTTAAAACCTTCGTATCAAATTATATAAATTCAGAGAAAAGGATTTGTTTCAGCAAAAATTTATATAATTTGAAAAAAACAGAAAAGCAAGAATTCTCTTCTGTATAAATCTAAAATCAAAGCTGCTTGAAAATTGTTGGTTTTCGTTTCTGCAAATTGTAATGTTTTCTTTATTACCTTCTTATGCAATTCGTTCCTTTTGTTTGCCTCATGATTGAGTCCTAGAAACCGAAGTGTGTTTGCTAACAAAAAACTGCTAATAGAATGTATGCTTAATAATTTAGTGAAAGATTTTGCACTTTTGCAAATCATAATATTCGGCTAAAGTGTAAATTCATCGATTTACTGCAATTTTGTTACAATAAATTGACTAAAACTGTTGCAAATGCAGCAGCTTCTATGCGGAACGTGTTTCAGATTTACAATTGCGTTGAACGCCAACTTTCACCACGCTTTGACCAAATGTCCGCATCCTGCAGCTGTATCTGGGACCTCTCAGTGGTTACGACATAGATTGCATAAAACTAACCCGCCACACAACGCATTTACCACCCGTCCCATCCGATCATCCCCCTTCGATCAACAATTCCTTTTCCTTTTCGACATTATCTTGTTCTTGCCAAATTGCGGCGAGGACTCCATCTAGAATTCGCCTGCATCTTCTCATCAATTCCTTTTACGGCGCTCGAAAGAGCATCTATTTTAGAACATTTTATTTTGCGGAAGAATACAAAATTTTATCAGTTTTTTACATTTTCTCTTATGTTATCTCTTTTGTTCTCTTGGTACTCCTTATGGCTTATCATTTCTACTTCCTTTTGTCTTTCCTTTTTACCTTTCTCTCCCATTATCTTTCTTTGTTTCATTCTCACTCACATCCCCCTCATCTCCTCCCTCACCTCATCAATCTTCCACTATTTTCTCACTTCCACATTGCATTTTATTTAATCCTAATTCTTCGTCTCTTCCAGAATATCTCATGGCTCGAAATATGTAGAACGAGGAAACGAGGCACGTTTAGTCATCGACAACGTTACTTATGACTATCAAGGCGAATACGAATGCCGTGCCACAAGTTACATCAACAGTCAGGAAAGAGTTGCCGTGTCGGATCCAATTTCGCTGCAGGTTGTTGGTAAGTTGCAATGGTTGGTTGATTGACTGAAGTATAATGGTAAATACATGAGTCTATGTGTATGTGTGTACGTGTATGTGTTTTTGTGTGTACCGCAAAATGCATGTGTTTTTGAAAAAAAGATGAATCCATAACCACGAATGACGAAATGAACTTTGCAACGATGACGTTGGTTCTGCTCTAATTTCGACCGAGTAAAATGGTTTGAGCAGATGCTAAACAGTCATAACCACAAAACGTATACTATGCGTCAAACACAAGAAAATCCCCCCACCGAGAAAAATTATTAAAGAAATTCTAAAAAAGAGAAAAACAATCAAAAATGGCACGAGGCATATAAGGAATATTGAGGAATACAAGGATTATGGAAGGGGTTAGGGGAAAAGCCCAAAGAAAAGAGATCTACACTGCTACGGAAAAGAGAAACGGTGAAAGTTTCCAACATTTCTAAAAAGACTCTCTTATATTTTGCAAAAAAACTGATACTCTCACGGAAATTCGTTGAGATGTTCAACAAAAACGGCCACAAAAAATTGTTTGGAAAAAAAGTAACCACAGAAATATGAAAACATGTTGAAAACCACAAAATATTGGTAAAATATATTCAAAATCTACATCAACGGAAATGTACTGTGCGCAAGGATTGCAGCAGCTGGTACTCATCCTGGTACACATGCTAAAATAAATTCAGAAAAACACACGCACACTTTCACCTACACATGCGTACATATCTATGTAGATGTCCCAGGGCAGTCATAATTCACCATTGACTTCACCATCGTCCCAGTGTTCGGACTTAAAAAAACACATGCTTACATTATTTGCGAGTACTTACCGTCTGTTGCAGATTTCGGTTTATTATTGTTAATGCTGTTGCTGTTTTCTTATTCTTGTTCGTATTAATGTTACTCAACTTGGTTGGTGTTGCTCTTCGTGTTGTTTTCGAACGCCAACAGTCTCGTCTTTGCCCACCAAATAAATTTTGAAACCAAAACTGACCACGTTACCACACGGTAGAGCAACGGAGTCTAACCTCATGCAGAGTTAAGCGTACAATACGCTTCTTTACGGCCAATCCTCCGTCGTGTCATTCCTCCACCGTTTCATTTACTTACCCAAGGCTCTCTTTGTCTATAATACTCGGTAGCAATGCGGAATTTGTTGCACAAAATAACGAAAACCGCACTACACAACAACGCAACAAAAACAACAACGAGCAGACATACCAAAATTTGACCAAAAAAAAAAAAAGAAGAAACAATAACGAAATAAAGGAAAAAATACCGAAGATAATAAAAGCAAATCAAATGAAGAATAATATGAACACTCTATGCAAATTCATATAAAGAGAAAGAACGACCGCAGGATTCCATTAAGTTCCACAAAGGTACTAAAAAACGTACTAAATAAGAAATCAAGAAATTAATATACTGCGTATTAACAAATAAATACAATCAAAAGGATGTAACAGTAAGGAACGGACGGCGGTGGAAGCAAGGACAGATGAATAAAAACTTATTTCGACCACATCAGTCTCTAAATTCAATGAGTGCATACTTACATTTCAGTCACCGAATACCTTCCACATATTTAACCTTTGCTACGAAACTCACACTCTCTCCAAAACTCATTATCCTCTGCTACGAACATTTACTTCGTTCTTTATGCTTCGTATCTGTTTTCATTGCAAAGAAATCCTCCCTCTGCGCTTTACTCTCAAAGATCACTTTCTCTTTCATACCCTTCTCGTACAAAAATTTAAAAACCCTACCCTAATGCTACCATGCGTTCCAGCATTGTTCTTCCTCTTCCCTGTAGTAGCAACAGCATAAGCAACATCATAAGCAACTTCATCAGGAACATCATCAGCAACACCATCAGCAGCAAAATAAATTATATTCTCTCGTTCAAATGGACTAAAATCATATTGTAGTTCGGTAACTCTTTCCCAATTTCTGTAGTTTTTTGATCCAATGCTTTCAACCATGAAAGTTCAAGCATCCAATGCCAATGAAGGGTTGACTCTAAACAAGGGCAAAGAACGTTCGCATTCAAAGGTTTAGATATCTGCGGCTGGGACGATGGGGAAGAGACCCAACCTCAAGCGTTCTTTGTCTATCTTTACTTTTTCATTTGAATGAGAAAACAAAGTAGTTTCTCATTTGAAACTACTACAAAGTTGAACGCCACTGAAGTCCTTCGGTCAACCTGGCTACAATACTTTTCTACAGCTAAAGTTCTTCTTTGTTGGAAAATGTTTTGAATGGGCGACGGTATCACCTTTCCCCTAGAGGTCTATTTGAATATAATCCATATTAAGGACTTGGCCAATTAGTCTTCGATGGAAGTGTAATAGGAAGAGCTTTGTCCGACGATAATTAAGAACAAAACCTAAACTCTGAACATCAAATTCGCACCCACGTTCAAATAAATATCTACTCCACCGTCTGATAGATAAAGTCTTAACTTGTCCGAAGTTGTTATGCTTCTTTTATATCTTCCTTCCTTTTCGTTCATTCTAGAGCCTAACCTTCAATGGCTCCAAAATTTCGCAGGATCAAATTTCATTAAACAAAAATTAACACCTCTACCTCTACCACAACAAACTCTGTCATATAAGCAACCTTTACATTGAAATCCTTTTCTCTTCTTCTTCTTTTCATTCTATAATCGTACAACACGGTAGAGTCCTTTGCCGAAACCTTTGAAAAGTTGAAAAGTTAAAAGCTTGGAGCGACTACGACAATATTAATTCTTCCTAAATACTGAGTATTTCCTTCCACTTTGGAAAAGGGCGAATGAAGTGGGTTAAGACAAGAAAATGTAAATTTTATGAGCATTAAAGAGGGTTAAACTATTACGTGTATAACACTTTCAAAACGAAGTTCCAAGCGACCCAAGGGTTAGCAATAGTAAAAGTATTAATGATACCAATTTGTTTGTATCTAAACTCAAAGTCCTTTAAAGGGTCCCTTGCTAGGAAATTTGATAATCAGTGAAAGGAAATTAAACGCTCAAAAAGCATATACTCGATTTTTGGTTCCTTCTTCTTTTCTTTAGTTCTGGACGTAGTTCAGTCCTTCGGGATTGATATTTCTTCACATTTTCATTTTTATGCGAAAATCTGGATGAAAATATAAATTGATTTTCTTCTTTTTTTTTCTCTTTTTCATTTTTGTTGCATACGAATATACACGAATACTTTGATGCTCTTTATTCCCCCTAAAAACCAACGAGAAACTTTATGAACTTAATCGCTTATGGTTATTTTTTTCATTCTTGTTCTTCATATTTCCGCAGGTGCCCCCCAGGTATTACGTTTGCATCCATCCATGCATACCGTTTCCGTTAAACGTGGTGATCCGGCCAGTATGTCGTTAGTGGTTTGCGCTGATCCGCGACCGCATCGTGTCGCATGGGAATGGGGCTCCTTGCGGTTGGAAGCAGGTTCAGGAATTGGTGAGTTTTTCAACGTTTTTCGATTATCTTTAGCATAAAAGCGTTTTCCATGAATTTATAGCAAAAAACCTTAAATGTTTTGAGATCATTTCACACTCGTAAAAGCATGTAAAATGTTCGATATCTTTAACTTTATTGAATACTATTCCCAGATGAGCAGTCTTCTTCGCCAAGCCTTTAGAAGCATAACGAACTAAAAGTTCATTTGTCTTACAGAGACTCACTAATCAAAAAATATTTTCCCTTTTGTTATGGGTGGATTCCGAGATAACAAACGTGGAGAGAGAGCTCCTAAATCTTTCTAAATACGTGTTAGGGCGTCATAGGGCGCAGTTCATCAGTATAAATCAGTATTGGCTAACGAAAGAACTAATCACCACCCCCATCTCTGTCAGACACACATTTAAAATCGAACTTCACTTTTACAACCGCAACACAAATCGTTTTATCCGTCTCTGAATCATTCGGTCATCGATTTCGATTTGATCGATTTTCGTCACGAGTTTTGCGCTTGATTAAGTCGGTGATGGTCGTACTTAAGTACAATGAGCTTTAAATGAAGAGAAATGAGTGGTATTCAACGACTTACGTCTCGAAGTAGATGAATTGATTCTCAATTCCATGCTGATTTTGCTACTCAGGGTTAGAAAGTCAGCTAAAAAGGGTGGTTGTGGCTGTGGTGGCTAAGTAGATGCTGTTTTAGTATAGTACATTTTCTTTCCTTTTAGTCTGTTTTGTGCGGTCTGTTTTGGTACTATGGCGATAGTACGATATGATGATCATTGTATCAGAATATAAAGCCGTAATATGCCTGCAATTGAAGCTCTTCTGACTTAAAGTCGCATAAAAAATGGAATCAGTGTCCGCTTCAAAAAACTCTATATATGCTTTTTAAATTCCTCTCAAGAGAAAAAAATATTTACATAAAATATATATCTATGAGGAAACCAAAATATAGTTAAACGTCAATTTTAGGGAAGAAGGAAGGGTCAAAAAAGCGTCAATTTTTGATAAATAAACTATTTTTTTAGTTTTCAACTTGTGCGTTTTATATGTTTTAAAAAAATCTTTAAATGTTGGCAATAAAACTATATTAATAATAATAACCATAAAAATAACACTAAAAATGAATGATATTAATAATTGCATTATGATCATAACTAACTAAAGTACGCCTATCCTCCCAAATGACCTTTGTGATTACAATCACTACTATTTTGTGGCATTTGGTGTGGTTTTCTGTGACTTACAAAATACAAATACAATAAAATACAAATACAATACAATCAAAAAAATTTTAATGAATAACGACCACCACTCGTTTGAATGGTAATGCGTTATTGGCAAATATCGAATAATATTTTTCTTTTATTCCATACTTCGTAACAACGATAATAAAAACTTTGAACTTTTTGAATTTGATTTTATGTGATGATTACATTTTATGTCATCTCTTAAGCAGATCGTTTTCATGCCGACGATGTCATCCAGGATTCACGTGAGGATTGTTATTTGTCTACGTTACACATTCAACGAACCGACGAACACGATTCACGACCGTACTATCTTGTGGTCGAGAATGAGCGCGGCACCGATCGTCATGCAATACACTTGAGTGTGGAGGGTACGTTTACAGGTGCAGGATTTTGAACATTTTTCCTCTCATTCATATTCATAGTAGGTTGATTTGTGTGTATGTGTGTGCATATATTTAAATTTGCCTAGCTTTTTTATTGGTATGAAAGAACTAATGATTGAATGATGAAAGTGATTGCAAGAAAGATACATTTTAAACACATTTTACTAAACCCAAATACGATTATCATGAAATTAGCACTAGGCACATAAATACTTAAATAAATTTACTAAATAAATATCTCATCAAATTTCGATTAGTAAAACATAGGACCGCAAGATTTAGTGTATAATTAATATAAAATCAAACCTAGAAGGCTGTTTAAAAATTTGCCTTTTGCATTTTGCCATCCCGAAAGATATGCAACGAAATGCGAATAATCCATCATACAGCACACACATGCATTAAATATTGCATTTCCGGAAATAATTTGCATAAATTAAAACTGTATTTAATTGATTCTAGTAAAATAGTTCGTACAAAAAATTAAATTTTGTGTTAAATAGAAAAAGGTTTGCTTAAAAAAATGTTTGAGTAAAAATAATTATTTATTATAATTATTTATTTATTTAAATTTACCTCTACTGCCTGAGCATTTCCGTGTGAATCTAAAAGTAAAATCAACACAAATAACATTAGTAACAACTAACATTAGCACGAAAATCATATCATCATTAAATTCACTGTACTATCATAAAATCTTGGAAAACTATATAAAAATATTTAAAGTTTAATTTGAAAAGTTTTATTTGACTTTAATCCATTCATGGTTTTTATTACCGATCTTTTTAATTTTCACAATACGTCGTATGAAAACAAAAACAATCGCACTTTCAACCTTAACGTGAACCTAAACGTCATTAAGCAGAACCTTTGGAAATGAGCTACTTGTTGGGAATCGCCGGTGGATGCTTAGCCGCCATCTTCATTTTAATCTGTCTCTGTATTTATGCGGTACGCAGTAAAAAATGCTGTTTCAAGGGTAAGTAAAAAGATACATACGCGATTTTAATTTGCAATAATTTTTATTTTACTACAATCGAGGGATAAGTGGAAAAAGGAGAATGGCGGGAAGTATTTATTGTTACCTTACATTGATAAGGTTTGAACTGTAATGTATCACAATTTTCAAAAAAGGAAACGGTTTGCAAATTACACTCAAATTTGTACAATTTCAGAGGGCTGTGCTGTAGATAATTCTTCCCTCCCTCTCTATTTCTGAATCTTTCTTCCACCCGTATTCCTCTCTTAGACTCCTGCCATACGCGTGGGCACTTCACGCATATGTTATGGCCTTACCACGAGAGAATGCATCAAAAAATGTTCTTTTCCCAAGAAGATGCTTCTAAATCACAGTCTATGAAAGATTCTTTTGAAATGTTTACGTAGATCACGAGTATGAGTAGGATGAAGAGGAGGAGGAGGGATGCTCTCTTTCTATAGCAATTTAATGCGTGCCTTAAACCGCATTGGTTTTGTTTTCTTAGAAAAAGTATTAGGAAAAAGTGGATAAAGATACCTCGCAGATAACACTCACTGCCGATTTTAATGCCCCTCGTATTTGTAGCTAAGTGAACGCCAATGCGATCATTAGCTTTCGCAAATTGAAGATTTTTGCGGCTTTAACTTCGACACCGAAGCTAGTGGAATTATTTTTCGTTTAACTTTCTAAAGTCATCTCATTAAGACCGAAAACGATTCAAGACTTTTATACTTACGCTGATATTGTGCTCCTCGCACAATTTACGACCTGCCTGGTTTTTAGAATAATTAATTCTGTATTTTATAAAGACATTCATTAAAACTCAGCATAACTGCATTGAAATCCAAATGAAATTAAGTCGAAGATGGAAAGTGTGTGTGTTAGAGAAAGAGAGAGGGAGGAAGAGGGATGCATAGATTTACGTAATTGCGTGATTGCGTAGCCATCAGTAATCAGAACGTCCTTTTGCGGCAATTGCACCCCTATACGTGCGTCCTGTCGTCATCATCGTATTTCAAATCTTTTATAGTTCCTCGTTAGTCAGTGATTTTTACCGCCATGTACAAGATATTGAAGACATATAAAATGAAGATAAAATGAAGACACTTTGTTTGATAATGGACTACCCTCACGACTACCCTCACGAACAGTTTGAACTAAACGATTATAAATTCGTTTAGAAAAGGAATCGTCAAGAATGTGTTCCTGGTTATTTCAGTTTATTTGCATTTAATTTTGCTTAAATGGAATAAAGTTGCTTAAATGGAAAATTTTAAAAAATATTTTAGAGGAATTTGGCAAAACAAGCGTCTGTTTTTAGAAAATATTTGTTTCGACGAATAATCTCTAGCTTAATTTAAAAATACTATTTCTGCTTTTAAAAACCATGGAGGTTTTCGCTCTTCCTTTCTCGCCTCTCTGTCTCTCTCTTTCCCCCTCTCCCGTTTTCTGTCTCTCTTAAAATATTTCATTAAAATTCTTTCATTCTATATTTCATATTTTTCGTTTTTCTTAAACATTCTTAAATAACTCCCTTACGATCTGTGTCCAACTTCACCATTCTTTTCTCTGGCTTCCCCCTTTCTTTGTCATTTCCCCCTCCTTCCTTATCTCTCTCTCTATCTCTCTTTATTCATCTTTCTCTCTTTGTTCCACTTTTCACATTTCTTCTACCTTTTTGGTAACACCATCGTTGTTTTTGTCGCGACAGTAATTATTCATCATTCGGTCCATCTATCATACATTCTCTTCTTCCATTTCATTTGTCATTTCAAATGACAGAATAAACTGCACCCCCAAGACTACTGCATAACGTTATTTATTATTGCTACAATTTGTCCCTATCATGTCCTTCTTCTTCTTCTGCAACTGCTTCTTCTTCATCAAAGAAGTGCAAATTTTCGTGGCTACATTCTCTTCCGCAGCGGTCATTTCATATTCATTTGGTGCATTTTTATGACTCGGTAAAACTTCTTCAAAAAGAAAGCTTTACGTAAATTGTGTGCAAATTACTTTAGTTTGTTGTTGCAATTTTATTTAATTTCTTTTTTTTTTTTTTTGAGAAGGTAGTAAAAAATTAAGATGTTTTTGCGAATAGTTATGTCATCGTTCTCTCTCTCTCTATTGCTCCTGTGCCTTTTCGCACTTTATTTCTCTTTCTTTTTTGTGGAACCTTTTATAAAACATATTTGAACGAGTTTATATTTTTCCATAAAAAAATTTTTTTTAGGTAAATTTTGGGGTATCTAGTAAATGCATAAAAAGGATATTAAAGGATTCTTATTTTTTTCGAAAATGCAAAGCAATTTAATATATGACTTTGTAGAAAACACAAATGTTTCTGACAATGATTGTTTCTCAAATTGGAATTTAAGCAATTCCAGTTTCCTTTTCTTGTTTCTTCCCTTCCGCTTTTTCCTTTTCCTATTCAGTTTATTTCAAATCATTCAAAATAACGAATGAAATATTTCATGAATTATATAAACTGATACTACTAGAACCTCATCAGAATAACAAATATATCCTACAGAGTTTTTTAAACAGAAATATTTGTTTTTGTGAAACTTGAACCAATCAATGCGATCGATCGTCTCAGCATACGATCATTAGTGTATGCCCAAAAAAAATTGTGGCAATTTTCTTGTTACTTCTTCGTATCCACTTCATGAGACCAATTATATTAATTTATTGCTTGATGGGCTAGACTTCAACAACTTTCCAATTTAATTAAAAACTTTTCAACGTAACAGTTCGTAAGAGTTAAAATTGGAGCTGAAGCTGTACGATGCGAAATGTTGGGTCACGATGACGAGGTTGTAGCATATCAAGTAATTGAATTACTGCAGAGCAGCAAACGCAGTAGGATAAATTGGGTATGGTTGCGGAAGAAGGTTTACTACCATCCTCCTCCCTCCTCCCTAAAATATTACTCGGAAATTGTTATACGTATGTCTCCTCCTTCATGGAACACGATCATACCCAATATATCCACCGCAATAAAGCAATACAACATATACTCCATCTTCGGCCACTTTATCCACTTCAATTTGTTAGCTGCCACTCAAAGTGTCAATTCGAGTACGCTACGGGAGGGACACGTTGGTACGAAGACAGATGAGGAAAAATTAAAATAGAGGGGAATTAAGGAATGATAAGGAAAGAATAAAAGTTGAGAAGGATGAAAGAAAAGCAGAAAGAAAGAAGGATGAAGAAAAGAAGTAAATACGGAGAAGTAAAAAAGTAGGCAAACGTAAAGATGATTGGTTATATAACGTGCTACTCCTTCAATATTTGTAGTGTATTGATGCCTGCGATGGGACATTTTTTAGTCTGATGTAATCAATTCTTTAACAAGAATTGTGCTCACCAAATTTAAATTCAAGAAGTTTTATTTAAATTTTCCTCAACAGAACGCTTTAAATGTATTTCTGTAACATTCATAATTTCCCTCAAAATGTAAAATTGGGACATTTACCAGCTCTCTAGGAGGAATTTCCTTGTATTGATCGTCAGAAATACATTTTCCTTCATTTTTCGGAAGGGAAAGAAAATTCCTTCGGGTATAACGTTATTTTGGGGCTTTTTCCAGGCTTTTTATAAAGAAAAATAAATAATATTTCAATTATAATACTCTGGAAGCTGCACCAGATAGACGAGACCAGTCATAAATATCGCATACTGCGTGAGGAACCAAAAGCATTAATCAAAAATAGCAATAATGCTAAATTTTTGGCCACTTTCATTTCGTTTTGTTTTTACAATTTTCCTGATTGATTTTTTCATCCTACTCTCCTACCCTCCTCCCTCTTCTGTTCCCCTTTTCTTCCACATATTTTCATTTATTTTTTATTTATCTTTCGCTCGGAACAAGTTTATTCTAATTTTTATTCGATTTTTTCTTTTTTAAATATTTTTCTACCCGCATTTTCCTTTTCCTTATCAGCACAAACATTATTTTGGAATTTCAATTTCTTTCACTATCATTCTTTTTTTTGCATTTCTTGCAGGCAATTCCGGTTATAAATCATCAGACAAAGACAGGTGAGTAAGCGAAATTTTAAATGTAAAATTTATGCACACGCAGAACAAATACATGTATGAACGAACGCATAAATGCGTGCGTAGAAACACACACCCACCCTCTCTCTCTCACACATACACGCACTTGGATAGAAACACTTGTATGTCCATAAATATTCATTTCAGAAACCAACACTCTTCCACCCTTCAGGTTAACGGGTTGATTTTACGCATACAAAAAGAAAATGAAGTTTACTTAGGGTATCAATATTTTGAATGGCTTCCAAAGGGAGCCAAGTAGTATTCCACATATGAAGCATTGCGTTGGTAACGCATTTGCGTGGTGGTAGGATTGCCAACTTTTCAAGATTGCCATGAGTTATGCACCAATTAAAATGTACCTTCAGAATCCACGTGGAAAGTAAACAGTCGAGCAATTCTTTAAAAAGATTTGTAAATCAATTAAAGTCAATTAAAGCCATAATGTATTAATATAAGAAACTTTTTGGAGGAGCCTTTGAGTATTTCTAATCACCCTTGATTCGCCCCATTACAGCCCAGAAACCCAAGCACAAAGATTTCCTTAGATATCTATCTAATATTTAACAAAAAATCAGTAAGCATGAAAGTCAAACTGAAACCGAACATAACCCAAAACTGTCAAGGGCAATTTGACTGAAATTATACGTACGAGGTTTTCGAAAAGGCACGCAACGACTATCTATTTTAATAAAAGTGCTTATAATTAAACTAAGTTTACCTAAATTTTAGTTGTTCATGTTATAACGTCGGCACAAACAAAGTTCCAAATTACAAGATTGCATAGGAAACTTTACCGTAATTCAAAATCGGTAAACACAACTCTGGAAGGCTCCCTTATTAATCAAAATAATCATCTCCATCAGATAAGCTGTGCGTGATAACACGTATAAATTTGGTTAAAAACTTTCACCATTGGATATTGCTGTGTAGAGAGACAATTCACTGACCCAAATTCCGTAAACTATTGCAAGAGTTTCTGTTCTAAATTAGATAAAACGATCGGCCCTATTGACATTTAAAAGAGAGGGCTACATTTACTTGGGGATAATAGGGTGACATCGGTTTTAGGATATTTATTTTTATGTGATGGAATTCAGTACCATTTTTGAGGTTTACCCATGTGTAAATCAATGAAAAGGCGGACGTCGATATCTCCTAAAATCACCAATATAATTAGGAGGGAGACAATTCCATTTTAGAGGTGCCTTAAATTAAGACAGATATGGCAGACGAAGCACAAAATCCTGAATTTAGGCCTCGATAGATCCAATGGTAATTACATCACCGAATTGCGTCTAAGATGAGAAAGATGTAATTCAAACTCAAATAAAGAGAACAAATTGGTAGTAGCAATAAGTAAAAATACTATAGTAACCTAATTCTACCACTACTTAAACATCTTAACTGACTTTTGTCTACCAACTTTTCGATATTTCCACATCTTTTGTTACGTCAAATCACAAAATAACTAAATAACTGAATTCTAAAAACTTAACAGTTATCATCATCTGACTTATAACGTCTTCTTTCTTTATGTCTTTCATGTCTATCGTTCCTCCTCGCCGTTCCATGCCTTCCAGTGAGAAAGCCGATTTGAAATCACGTTCTGATAGCACTTCAGGACCACAAGGCGATTCGATCTATACAACACCTGCCGGATTTCAACACCAACATCACGCCCATCACCAACATCCCGGACATGGATCACCAGAAGCAATGAAGGTACGCATGGCTGCAATGATTTTACAGCCGCCCACTAGGGTCTAGCAGGCACCAAACAGTAAAGCCAATACCACCACTCTCAGTCACACACCCGAAAAAAACCAAAATGACAGCAAAACACCCACAACCACCAACACCGCCAATAATATTAATAATAATAATAATCACGTAGACCAAGATCGAGACAAAGACCAAGATCGTATCATGAATTCACCAACGAACTCAAAGCAAGGTAGTCACGACAACAACTGTGACAATCAGGAAGGGCGTGTCCCCGAAAACACAAACGACAAAATCAACGAGAACGACGGAAACGACGCAAATGACGCAAACGACACAGACGAAAAAGAAGACGACGACGATAACCGCGATGGCGACGGTGGCGAATTTAATGTAAATTGTCAGTTTGCGAAATGTAATGACGAGAAAAGCGACGAACTATTGCAAAGGCAATGTGATGACCAAAGTCTGACTGAAAAATTACAGAAAGACCCAAAGGAGACAGAGAATATGCTGGACACAATAAACAGATCTGAAATGCACACTACAATGACTACGACAATAATGACAACAACAACAACAACAATAACCATTCCCAAAACTAAGAGTAAAAGAGGTAGCTGCAGTAGTTTAAATCATGCAAATAGTAGTAAAAAAAATAGTAGTATTAGTAGTAGCTGCAGCGAAAGCAGCGTTAGTAGTAGAAAAGGCAGTAATGATAGTCATGAAAATAAGTCCACTAATATCAATAACAATAATAATTACAACAACAACGAAAAAAATGATTCCAACCATAAAACGGTCGTACGTGCGAAATCAATAGAAAAGCTTACAGACTCGCATGACCTAAAGGTGGAGCTGAATGAGCCGGGTGATACCATCCCTACATCGGCATCATTCAACTCGCGAAACATACCGACACTTTGCTCCGAGGATCCTGAGGGATTCGCGCTGTCTCCCCGCAATGAACAGCAAACTATTGAACGATCCCATAAAAACAATAACAATAACAACATTATCCTTGAAGACCTTGACATTGAAGGTCAAGTACTATTGCAAAAACTAACCATTAACAATCCGTTCTACCGTTTTCGCAAACGATCTCAGTCATTGCGTGAGTCCCAATACCATTTATTAAAACCTTCTCGCCGCATGCGTCCAAGTCAATCCGACACCGATATTTTTTACTATCATCGGTCAACGGTTACCGATTCCAGTGTTGTTGTTACTTTAGAAAATAAGTCTTTAGCTTGTAAGCCGTGTAGCTCTTTATATAGTTTAAGACCCTCGCTGAACTACGCCACCGTTTCGGACTCCAATCAACCGCCACGCAATGCGATCGACAGTAGCACCGTGATTACAAACCCTTTCTCAATTTTTCACGATGATGTCGACGATAGCGAGCAGCTGATGCTAAATGACAATTCCCGTTTACGTTCCATGACAAACAGTTCCCGTAAATCTCCGTTCGTTTGGAAAAAACTACGTTCCGAACGTTCTCTCAAGCGATTTTTCGAACTTGAGCATCAAAAGCGTATATACCTTCAGGAGCAGCGTACTCCGCTGCAGGAACAGCAACACTACCTGGACGGTATGCCGGTGGCACGCTTCGAACGGCAGGACTATCTCACGAGAGATGGTTACGGTATCAATAGCCTAACTTTGAAATCGTCCAAGTCGCAAAAGAAATTGAAACCGATTTTAAAAAATCTTTCACTACGGAAGCTGAATAAGCCCGCCGTTTCGTCCAGTCGTCCGCTTCCTATCGCGAGTGACTCAACCCAGTCGCGAATGCTCAAAACAACATACTCCAACCAAAACCGAAGCCCGCAGAGTATGCGCAATATTTATAATGCCACCGCAGTGAATGCGAGTAGCAGTCACCAGAATCTAACAAAAAATTCCTACTTCGAACGTTTGCAGACGAAGACTAAGCAAGGCATACAGAAGTTGCGAGATAAGTACCGTAGACTCAAGCCATACAGTGCATCGTCCGCTAGCCAACTGGCTAAGGATGATAGTTTTCGGTTTATTGGCGACCGCGCCCGCATAAATAGCTATGAGTCTCGCTGCGCTTCAGAAGCAGCCAAAAATCCTACCAAGAAAGCGCAGAAGAATGCAGCGGTCTACAAGAGCTACAAGTCTGAAGTAGATCTTTCACGAAATCTCTCCTTTCTGGATGCTTATCTCGAGCGAAACTTCGATAGGCCCCAGCACATTATGGCTTTGCCAGCACGTCCGACGGGAAGTTCAATGAAACGCTCAACCAAAGAGCGTGACGGGAAAGAACGTGTCAGAAAACGTCAGCAGGAATCGCCTCGTTTTTTTCATTCCTTGAAAACCCATAAACGCAGCTCAGTCAATAAAACCGTTTGCTTCAGTTCTTCAGACACGAGTAAACGTGTCTCCTCCAACAGCAATTATGAAAATTTAGGCACAATTTCTCTGTCCGGTACAGAGCGGTCGGTTCCCCGTAAAGTCCACTCTGACTCCATGAGCAGCAGTGACTATGCCTCAGTGTTTAGCGGGCCAGCAGATGCTGTATCAGACACTTTATGCGGGACCGTCGAACCCAAGGCCAACACCGTCATTCCTGAATACTATACCGGCTTCAGCGACTTTACTACGCGAATAGAAAGTACCGACTGCGGCAACCGTAACTCCAATGCTCGCGAATCCACAGACACCGGGTATACCACCGGTGCATCTACAAATTACGACCACCATCAAATGCATCGTTCCGGAAAGGTTCACATTTTAATAAACGATACAGACGAGAACGATGACGACGTTTATCACCAACGAAAAACCCTGATGTCACCAAACGTTAATGGCGTCAGGTGGAACGACAATGATTTTGAGGATGGAAGAAACTTTCTACGGTTCAACGAGACCTTCAGCGAAAACACCTTTTACCGCCCGTTGGAACTGCATGAGTTTCAACCGGATGATGAAGATGGAACCGAATTGAAAAGTCACTCCAACATCGAGACAGCGAACGCAATTTCCGCACGAAAAGAGAAGGATTTGAAATACGAAAGCTACTTGGATCATTTTTACCGGCACAAAAAGAAATCCAATTCAATTGAATACGACAACGAACGCGACTACTCAACCGATGACAAATTGGTTCCCATTCTGGACTCCAGCAGTTCTACGACAACGAGTTGCCAACCTTCAAGCATAAACTGGTATGACCAGGATTGGTATTGCTTCGACGTAAGTGACTGGCGTCCAAGCAGCCTGCCATCTGCCGGCATGTCTGTCAAGACGGAAAGCGTAAACGATGACGATGACTCAGCCGTGGCGTCAACGTCAGCTGACGCAACTACGGGAAGGTCAGAGGATAACAGTTTTATGCATTCGTCCGGTTTTCCTAGCAGGAGACAGCAAATGCAACATCATTCGCGTCAGCACTCAGCAGCCTCTACCTTTTCGAGCTCATCGATTCCAAGTCGCGGTCTTCACAGTCCCGTTAGTGAAAAGTACTTAAGAGCATTAGCAATACCCACCACCCCTACAACACCCCCCTCTCCCACGCTGTTCAACGAAGACAACAACGCCTCCAGCGCAAATCGCTACAAAGTACGTGATACCGATCCAACGACTAATAGTCTGTTGGGCAGAAACAAAAATGCTGCCAGGAATTTAGTAGCGCCAGTAGCAACAAATCAAATGCTGTCTCCAACAGTCTTAAAACCATTAAAAAGCCCAAACCAAGCGGATGAAATATTTGCCAACGGCACACAAATGCTTATACACGGAAGATCTATGCATACTGCTACCGGTAATACGGCCACAAACAATATCTATCTCTCGGACAATTTGCGCAAATACTATCAGAATCCGACCACAAACTCTGGTCATTCGTCATCGCTTTCGACTTCTTCATCATCAACTTCGTCGATGTCGCAGACTATCCAGCAAAGGCTGCAGCAACAGCAGCAGCACGTGGTAAACATACTGACACCAACAACGACACAACGCCAACAGCATCAGGAGCAGCAGCAATCGCTTCTGCCGAATACGAATAACCAACACACACATCACAACTCGAGTTTTTCGAACACTTCGTCATCTGATAACTTCGATACGTTTGTCGCATTACGTAATGGATTGCCGGGTGCCAACAGTGCGTCAACAATGTCAGCCGCAGCTTACACTTCCGTCAAATCCACAATAATGCAATCTGATTACAAAAGTTCGACGAAACGAACGCGAGCGTATCATCATAAACAGCAACAACAACAACACCAACAAAAACAATCGCACCAACAACAAGAGCAGCGTCTTCATCAAATATCAGGATATCAGCAACAACAACCACAACAACGAAAGCGACAGATCTATTATAACCATCAACAACATACCGGCAACATGTTGTCGCCGGCAACCGCACATAATCCGCACATTTCGGCGCTCAACTACTACGGCATGAGCAACGGTAGTGGCAGCGACATGGATGGCCCCTCGGCTCTAGCTGCGTACAACAACTACAACAACGGCTCTTCGGCAACGAACTCATCGACATCATCGTCCTCGTCAGCTGCTGCCGTTGGTGCATCTCGCACAAACGGCAAACTGTCGCCACATTCCCTCAACCATTCCTTAACGCAATACAACAACGCAAATACAACGGCGCTTGGGATGTTATCACAAAAAAACCTACCAAAGAACAAGCTACTTTTCCCGCATTTCGCTTCCTCATCATCCTCACCAACACCATCACCCTCATCTTCGTCCGCCATTACCTCGCCGTTTGTCAGCAATCAACGCGAAGCATTTATACTTGAATACGAATGTTAGCATCAAATGAAGATGGTGCTGATAATGACTATGAAGGTCATGATGATGACAATTTCTGTTAGTAGATTCGCAGTAGTATCAGCCAAAACATCCTGCGCCCCGATCCTGATGTGAATTTACAGTCCGCTATGACAATTCGAAGATTCGTAGATTGAAAGATTGGTGGTTAATTTTTGATTGCTGCGTGCGGATTGATTTCTGCCGCAGGTTTTGATTTTCAATTTTACTGATTGCTGATGCTTCGACACGTCGACCTCAATCATTAATCTTATTGTATTCGAGTATTACAGAGATCTCGCATGCACGATAGATCAGAAAATTATAAGCACTAAATATCGGCTTATTCGCACTCAAGTAGAAGTAAAAGCATTTACATCTATTTCATAACAATTTTCGCATCTGGAAGGTTTTCTATATCCGATTATAAAAACAAGATTACATCGTCTAAACTGATAATAATGAATATACCGTGATTTTTGAAAGCGATATCTCGAGACGAAGCCATACAATTTTATGCGAGACTATTCAAACTTGTCGACAAATTTAAAAAAAAACCTGAATTTGAGATGAAAAATTTCTCTTAAATTTCTTTCAGTTGATAAAGTTGAAAGTTTTACGCCTTCGCAAAACCAAGACTTCTAACTACGAAAAAGTTTTTCAACCAACATAAATATTTTCAACAGGATAACAATAATGTGATGCAAACTTTCAATATTTATTTCTTGCGGTAGAGGAAACTTATTGGTAATTCAGATTCTTTTGTTGAAATAAAATATTAAGAATTATCAATCTTCCATTGAAAACAGCTATCAGTACGCTGTTGTAAAACCTGCATATCGTCAATCATTCAATCTTTGCCCTCCAAAATTTTCAATCTACGGACTTTCGTCATTAGTGACTACCATGAGTTTCTACTAATAAAAGATATTGTGTATAAAACTGTATTATCGTAAATAATATATAGGTCACAACTTGCTTTTAAATAAGTTGTTATAAAGAGAAAATGTAAAATATTTCCAACCTGAATATTGAAAAACAAATTATATTTAAAACAAATTTTGAACAATTAGCAAATCTATTTAGTTAATTAACCAATAAATTATTCCTTACTACAAATCATTATTGAGAAACCGAATACAAAATTCAAAATCGAGTCACTAAATATGATAAATATTTAAAAATTCACATTCACGCTTTTTTGATGACGCGAAATCATTCAATCTCAATTGATAAATGCGAGAAAAATTGTTAAGTATATCACTCAATCAATATTAAATACCACGCAAATATGTTCTGCGCTAGTGTTAGTTATCTCACTTAATTCCTTAATAATACTAAATATTAAATGTTAAATATTTAATAGAAAAATATTGACAACAATTGACAATAATGAGATTCAATTAATAATAAAATATTTATAAAATAATCTATAACTAATAAAAAGACTACTACGATAAACTCAAAACCAAAAAATGAATTATAAAAAACAGATTTTTGAAACTCGTGCTATTTAGAGAAATTTACACAATAAATGTCAAACTAAACTTTAAATCAATAACCTTATTCTTCTGTAACGTTAATTAATTCCAAAGGAAAATTCAATTTTTAATAAGTTTTATTATTCCATGCTTGTTCTGCGATAAAAAGAGCACACAATTATTGTAGTGGAATTTAAGAAAATTATTATTAGTAAATTTTTACGGTGTAATAAAAAAAAGAATTATTATCAAAATAAAAAATTGAGCTTCCATGATTTAGAAGTAAAAATAAATTGAGAAAACTACAATATTTAGTATATAAGAATTAATGAAATGAACTTAATAGTAATTCATAAAAATGATAACAAAAAGAACAAAAGTATTAATTAAAATTCGTTTGGATTAATAGAAGTGAAAGCTGACATAACTCGAATAAATAAAATATACAATAATGCATTTTTTTTTAATTTCTTTGATAATTTTTTATACAGAAATAAGCAATTAATATAAGATTTGTTGTAAATAATTCAATACAAATCATTTTACAAAGCAGATTTTAATGGAGACAGCAATTAAAATTTTTAAACATATAAAATTAACGACGAAATTAACACAAATCAAATTAAAAAATTAATTAAATAATAATAATATTTTTATTATTTTTTATTGTTCTGAATTGTGTTTCATTATCAATAGAGTGTAAATCCAGTTCCAGATCATCCGTCCTTTAGGTTCCTACACCTTGCTTCCCAGGGAATAGTTAGTTAAACTCAGTTAAAGCATTAAATACGAGAATTGACATTTTTTTATTATCGTTACAGATTATTTATGTATATTTCATATATTTGTTTATCCACCAAGTATTCAACGGGTAATGGCTTTATACAATTTTTGCTTGTGACGCAATTAGAGTGGTATGACATATATTGGAAGTGTGTACATTTCGCCTCATACATTCCTCTGTCTGCCTGTTTTTTTATTCGTCGGTAGAACCACAGAAGAACGAATAGATTCATTAAATTCGAAAAAACTTGCATTCGATCTGATCTTGAATTAATTAAAGGATGAACTCTTAAAAAAATGTACTCTCCAAAACAGGCGTGGTGATTAAACTGTAAATTATGTCACACATTTAAATTGAACTCTAAATTTGGGGTGGGGTTTTACTTTGACGAGGTTGAAGTAAAACTTTTTACTAGATTCGATCTTGTTTCAGACTTAAAGAATTTTTGCTTTGATAACGTTCATCTAAATTATTTATATGAAACGACAATATAGTTCTCGTCTGTAGTATTTATTTCATATGGAGAACATTCAGCAAGACTATATAAACCCTATACTATTTACTCCCATACCAGACAAGCTCCCATACAAGTGTGTTTCACTAAATGGAGAGATAATTGGATAGTTGGATATATTCCAACGACAAGAATGTGAGTAATTTTTTGTTCTACAGCATTCTGCAGATAGCAGTTAGTTTATTATATTTTTATAAAATATAATTCACATTCGCTTCAGCAATGAATAGTCCTTAAAAATAATTCTCGAGAAGCCATCTCTTCAGTGCTTCGACGTGGCTTTCAAAGTTTCTATGTTCACATTTTGTATATTTTTATATTATTTAGTCAATATTGATTTAAATACCTTTTTAATCGAAAGCGAAACGAATGCTCTTTGAAATCACTCCGATTAAATTCAATTGTAACTCAAGCGAAGGAATAACGTTACCAAAGTTACAAATCAAGAAATATAAAACTAATTTAAGAAACGAATTTACATTTTATTATAATTTTTTAACTTAATTTATTTAATAATTTATTATATTTTGAATTTAATTTATTTCCAAAGAACATTTTTTCAGCTTTTACTATTATTTTTTCTATTTCATTATATTGAATTCCGATTCCGATTTTCTTCTGAAATCTGCTAAATGATTGATTAACTTGATTAACTTGATTAATTTATTAACCTGAAATTAATGATTATAATTTAATACTAAAAACATATACTTTGATAAATTCAAAACTCATATCATACGCATCGATATCGATAACATTAGGAATACCTATTTATTGAATCATTAAAATTAATTTTCAACGAAGCCACATAGCCTTCTATAAGCGGTTGATAGTAATTTTATCTTATTTATTTATTAAATGTAAATTATTACAAAACATTTACAAACGAAAAAACGTGAAAATAAAAGTGTAAAAAACGTTGTATAATAATGCGTTGTAAATTAAAGAATTGAGCGCAAAGAGCATACAAAAAAACACAAATAATATTAATACAAATGAATGTAAATACATCTGCATTAAACAACAACAACAAAAACAATAACATGACACATGCAAATATGCGGGAGAGCAGGAAATAAAAAATCAGTAGTCAAAAAAAAACAACAAATTAAGAAACAGTATGAGAAAAACCAATTATTGTTAAAAATGTTCAATCACAAAACTGAAAAGAAAAAAGATAACGAGATGGCATGTATGAATGTTTGTATGTAAGTATGTATGTCACTACAATACGATTATTTGGATACGCATATATGAATGTGCGTATGTATGTGTGTCTGTATGTGTGAGTGTTTTAATAAATGTCCGTTGAGAAGATGTATTCATCAAAAAACTCTGTAGCTTAAAGCAGTCAACCAACCAAACCACAAACCAACCAACCAAGCGACTAACCAATACATCAACAATCCTGTTAACTCGTTTCTGTTTTAATTGCGAGCATCCGCGTTCTAAAAAATTTCGCAGCATTTTTTCAACGCTTCTCCTATTTCCTTTGATCAAATAAAAATCTTTCCACAAAAATGTTTGTCGATTTATCCGTAAAAAATGGGAAAAAGAAAAGAACCATAAGAGACGGCATCATCTGCAACCCAAATAAAAAGTTATGACAACAATCACAACAACGTCCACCAATAACTGATTTCTCTATTAAAATAATAAAAGCGAAATTTAGTTCCGAATAGTAATATTCGCCTAATGAATGCAAAATAAAGTCAGCAAATCGATTGTATTTAGTAAAGCAATTGAAAAATTTTAAAATTCGCCTATTTAAATACTTCAGTATGAACAATAATAAAAAAATCATAGCACTTTGGCAACACTTAAAATGTGATTAAAAATCTCGTGACGTTGCCAGAGTGATTTCGAACCCAGCCATCACGGCCTTATTCCGCCAGCAGTTGTCTCTCTAGGATTTCCTGAAATTCAAAATCAGTCAGAGAGCAGATACGCCAAAATCTCATATAATGATATGATTATTTTTGAGAAGAAATTTCTTCTCATAATGAGCAGAATATTTACTCACCTATAGCTCTTTTTCCACTCTTCAGCTTGTTTTAATAGAGTTCTGTGCGAGCTATTTCCAAAATTCCTGAATTCTGAGGAATATTTTTGTAATATCCTTCAAAATCTATTCACTACCCCTTTAGCGCTTATACTTGAGGAAGTTCGTGACATATGGGATATGACCCCAAATGACGCTAGCCCCAAATTATTCAGAAACTGTCAATGGATTTTAGGTCACATGAAAACATTCCCAGCTTGGTGTATTGTGAAATAAGAAGTAAAAGGCAGTAAAAATTAATTGAATTTAAAACTTTTCATTTCATTTTCAATCCTTTTTTCCTGAATTTTGTCATATATTCGCATTTCAAAATAAAATAGCGAGTAACGAGTGCTCAAAACATAGCATTGGTGAGATGTTCATTGATGATAGATCCTTGCTATTTTCAATTGGAAGCTGTAGATAAACCAATCAAATATTCGTAAATAGTTTCCAGCTCGTACCCCTTCATGCCCTTCCATGTCATCGTCATGCCGATTTGAATTTAATTTATGTTGAAACTCAAATGAAAACGAAAAGTCACCTATTTATATAAATTTATATATATTTAAAAATTTATATAAATTCTTAACAATTAAAACTACCTTATAATTATTTTATTACATTGATCCATTTAAAAGTTCCGAAAAAAACAATTGAAATTAAAAAGATTTTTTAATATCTTTACGTTCTCGTTGAAAATTAATGCGTCACTTGTAATCGCCAACGAATTATTTGTTGTTGTAGCGATGTTGGAATCTGTTATGGTTTTTTTTTTTTTTGTTTCTTTGTTGTTTCAGTTCTTTTTATTACAATTTATATTACAATATTATTAACGCCGTTATTATTTTTATTTTATTGTCCGTATCTGGCGAGCACTTTATCTCGTTTGAGATTGATTTATTTCCTTGCGGCGATTATTACAATCATTCCAGCCATCGCACCTCGTACGCTCAATCTCTTACACACACGCATACACTTCCTTATTCGTTCGTTCTTAAAACCACAGGCATTGAAGACCCAACAGTAATTTTTCTCAACAAATGTATGAGTGGAAACGCTGACAGAGAAATGAACATTTACTTTAGCGTCGAAACCCACCCAAGGGTCAAAATATCATTGTGTGCCACGATAGTTCGCTCTTTCGTTGTGACAGGAAGTGACAACATTCAACGAGTAATATAAATCGCCTATACTTAATTCGAATCTGTCTCTCTCTTCACTCCAGGATTCTTTTATATATTTGTTTCAACATTCATTCGTTTATCCTACTGCCAATTTTATTTATCGGTTAATTTTTTATTACTTATGTTGCTGCTGTTATTTTTGTTGTGATTGCATTCGACTACTTTTCCACTTAATTTACTTTTGTCCTTTATTGCCGTTTACCTCAATATATTTCGTTTAATAATTCAAGGCTTTGAATTCAATTTGTGTGGACTTTATTATATATCTCTCTCATCCTCTCTTTCTCTTTCTCTCTCTCTCACATTCTTTCAGTTCGCTTGTCTCAATAGTTAGTCAGTGAACAGCGTTGGTGTCGTTGCCATGGTTCGGTTATCTTTCCGACAACCTCCGGTTCTTGCCTTTATGTTCATTTTGTTCAAAATTATTTCTGTTGTTGTTTTTTAATTTTGATTGGTCACAGTTTACAGTGCTCAATTTTATAATGTTGTTGTTGTTGTTGCTGTCATTCCGGTTGCAGATATGATTGTGATTCAAACTTGACAACGTTGTACTTCCTTTCATTTCTCTTTCTCTCTCTCTCTCACTCTTGGTCTGTCTGTCTCGCTTTGTTCTCTACGCGCATTTCAAACATATCGATGAACCGATTTGTTATCGAAGCAATTTCTTTTCGTTATTCCTTGTTATCACTACGAGAACGATCATTTCACTTCGTTGATTTTTAATACAAATTCCATTTTTTTAATAAATTAAAAAATTGTAAATAAATATTTTTTAAATTTTCTGCTCTTAACGCTTGAATGAATCGAAATATATATTCATAAATAATGAAAATTCATTAAAAGTAAATAATAAATTATAAATGCTGAAAAGTTTAATAATCAGTCACAAAAATCAAAGAATTAATTTGTTAGAATTTTTTTAATTTTGTGAAACAAAACGAGATTTTTTCAATAATATTTTTTCAATGAATAATTAGTCGAATTTTATGTATGAGCGCATATAAAAAATTTCAACTAAGAATTCAACTTTGTAAAATTTCTTTAGAGAAAAAGAATCGAATAATCATAAAAAAGCCCGCTAAGTTTTCATTATTCATGACTGATTATCCTTAACTGATTAAATTCAAATACACCAAAAAAAAGAATAAGAATGGATAAAATTCTTTTGGGAAAGTTTCTACGAAGAAAACGCTGAATGAAATCAGCTTCATGGTTTTGAACTTTCTTCGAGTATTCGTAACCGAAGTATAAAATTCTTAAAAAGTTTTCGATGAGTTAGTTGCGCACAAGAAGAAAAAGAGCTGGATACACACCGAAAAAAAGGCAAATAAAACAAACCAAACACAAGAAACTTGATGATTGACTAACTCTCTCTTTAAGCCATTAAACTAAAAACCAACACCAACAACTAACAACAACACAAATGATACAAATTGAAGATAGTTTAAATTCAATATTAACGACATTCTCTTCAACGAAATGGATAATCACGGAGAACATTCAAATAAGTTGAAAATTGTATCGGCGATCCGTTCAGAATAATTAAGAATAAAGTACAAAAAATTCATAAGAAATTTTAAGAGAAAACAAAAACAAGGGTTGCAAATGAGTTCATTATCAAAACGAAATTTAAATTTAAGAGTTTTGAAAAAGAAGATTTAAGAAAAAAAGAAAATAAACAAAAAACTCATTTTTGTAATAAATTTTTGTCCTCGGAGCAAAGCCATTGGAAATACATGAAAAAACAAACAAAAAAAGTACTTGACTTAATGACGCGCGCGATAAGTAAAATAATGATAATTACACTGACTGACTGATTGAGTGCCGGAATTGAAGGAAACGAACTAAAACGAAACGATATGAAATTATGTGAAATTGATTAAAACTCTCTATAGATAAAAGTCGCGACATCAATAAATCTAGAGAAAACATCATTGTCAACGTCATCGGAATCGTCGACCCCGGCATTGTCGCTACCGTCGCCGCTGACAAATTATCGTTAAGCTATCGCCAGCGCCAACTACGAACAAACAAACATAGACGAAAAATATAACTAACCAAAGCGAGGTAGCGGTTGAATCTTTTGCTAGATTGACTTTAGGTGAAAGGGCGGGAAGTTGAAGGTGGGCCACTTGAAGCTCCTTCATTCCAACACTGACCCCAACCGTCTCGGAAGAAACCTTCCCCTCCTCACTTTCATCCTTCTTTATGGGCTCACGTCACACGAAACAAACTACTCGACTAAAAACAAACTGCTGAACCAAAGAATTTCAAACAAGAAAAAATCTAACAAAACTACAAAAAACAAGAAAAATCTAACAAAACTGCAGATTGTCAAACTGACAATAGAGAAACGCATGAACTGAGAAAAAAATAATTATTACATAATAAAAACAACAAAGCGGACGCATTACAAATGCAGTATTCTATCTCCATTTTTTTTATTTGTTTAATTTTTAAGAAATGATTATGGAAATCCCTCCAACAGTTTTGTGTTGGATTTTCTGATTTTTTTAAAATATTTTTACATTCTCTCTATATCTTTCCTTTTTTCCATTTTCTTTTTGTTAATTATATATAATTTTAATTTTAATCTTAAAAAATGCTTTCCTTTGCCTATTTTTCGAATTTTTTCAATGCATCCATTGCATCTTATTGTTGTTGTGTTTTTTTCAAATGTCATTTAATTTTCGTAAATGTAATTTAATTAATATGCAATACTAAACTATGAAAACATAAAAAACCAAATATACTTCAGTTTTAATATTAAAAATACAGAAGTTTCATATTATTTTATTTTTTTGGTAATAATATTACTTTACGAATTCCTAGAATTACCTCAAAAAGAAAAAAATAAACGCAATACATTTTTTTCTGATTGCGAAGCTACGAATTTGAAGAGAATTCTTCAAAAGACTTTCTGTGTTTGACCGAATGCTCAATTTTCTTTAGCTTTTTTTAAAAGTTTTTGAGTGTTTGTTTTCCTTTCTGTTTCGTTAATCCGTTTATCAAACGTGTCTGCGTCATGCCGGTCACCTTGACAACTGACGGATGCTGGATTTTCATCAAAAATGCCTTTAGAAATTTTTTCAGCATCTTTTTTTTTTTGAAAAAGATTTTAAAAATTCTGTTATTTTTCCTTGCCCTCTTTACTCCATTCTTTGGCAACTGGCTACCGCACGAATACCCTTTCCGCCCCTCTCCCGCTCATTCCAAACAATTCTCTGTCACAATCTTTTCAATTTTTTTATATCGTCGCTTTTGGGTGAGTTCATAATTCTTTTATATTTTTGGACGTCCTTCTTACTCAACCACACCCACATAAGCGCCGATGATATTGTTTTCTTTTCTACTAAAATTTTCTTTCTTTTATTTTTCCTAAATTCATTTTGCATTCACTAATTCTTTGGAATCGGGGCACGTCCTCTTCGCATTCTTATTATTTTTTGCTTTATTCTGTCAGTTTTCTTCCTTTAGTTGTTGTTGTTGTTATTGCTTC